>CATIWR010073636.1:0-71186 GCA_949677035.1 Omphalea diandra | reverse complement strand
TATATATATATATATATATATATATATATATAAGTAATACTTATATTTTCAAATAGCTCAGAACTATACCAATCTCTTATCCTTTTTCTTAATCAATCTTACATAAGACTATTACATGCACCCTTCTTTTCGGCAAAAAATAAGATTATAGTTGGTGTCAATCTTACATAAGATTATATTGAGTAGTAGCTTTATTAATTTTGCTTATAGTTGGTGTCAATTTCCAGCAAAAAATTCTTTTTTCATAGGTCATTTTTATTATTTAAAATTATCTTGTATAGTAAAAGCCATATATGAAATGAAAATGGCAGACAATGAATCGATTTTCTTTTTTTTTCTATCAAAAATAGATTTTCAGGTTTCAATTCAATTTTTGAATTTTTCTTTACACCCACTTGGGAGGGTTGTAATTGATTGCATGGTACATATATTTGTGCAGGGCTTCGAGTAACCATCGATTGCAAGCTAGAAAATGGAGAGTTTAAAACAAGAGGGGAAGGTGAGCTCGATGAACAAGGAAACTTCAAAGTGAGTCTTCCTAATGATATAATAAAAGAAGGAAAATTAAAGGAAGAATGCTATGCTCAGCTTCACAGTGCATCAGCCACACCATGCCCCACTCACAATAACTTAGAATCTTCCAAGATTATCTTCAAGTCCAAAAACAATGACAAACACACATTTGGTCCTACAGGCAAACTCAAATTTTCACATGTAACTTGCACTTCAGCCTTCTTAAGGCCTCCTAAGGTTTTTCCTCCATCTCCTCCTAAAGTTTTCCCTCCATTTCCACCTAAAATTTTTCCTCCAAAACCCCTCCCTCCACCAGTACCAGTGTATAAACCACCACCAATAACTGTGAAACCACTCCCGCCTCCAGTTCCAGTGTACAAGCCTCCACCAGTACTCGTGAAACCATTTCCACCGATAGTTCCAGTGTACAAGCCACCACCAGTACCTGTGAAACCACTTCCACCGCCAGTTCCAGTGTACAAGCCACCACCAGTACATGTTAAACCACTTCCACCACCAGTTCCTGTCTACAAGCCATGTCCTCCTCTTCCTAAGCTTCCTCCTCACTCGCCATGCCCTCCTCTTCCTAATCTTCCTCCTCGTTCGCCATGCCCTTCTCTTCCTAAGCTTCCTCCTCACCACCCATGCCCTCCTCCTCCTAAGCTTCCTCCTCACCCGCCAGGCCCTCCTCCTCCTAAGCTTCCTCCTCATCCGCCATGCCCTCCTCTTCCTAAGCTTCCTCCTCACCCGCCATGCCCTCCTCCTCACTTGTCATGCCCTCCTCCTCATCCACCATGCCCTCCTCCGCCATGCCCTCCTCCTCACCCGCCATGCCCTCCTCCTCACCCGTCAAGCCCTCCTCCTCCTCCGCCATGCCCTCCTCCTCACTCGTCAAGCCCTCCTCCTCCTCCGCCATGCCCTCCTCCTCACCCGCCATGCCCACCTCCTCACCTGCCATGCCCTCCTCTTCCTAAGATTCCTCCTCACCCAAAGATTCCTCCATTTAAGAAGCCGCCATGCCCTCCTTTTCCTAAGCTTCCTCCTCCACCAAAGATTCCTCCAAAGTAATTCCACCACCACCACCACCCAAGTTTGGAAAATGGCCCCCATTGCCACCATTTTCTCCTATTCATTAGGCTATAATAGTAACAATAATGTTGGCTATGATAATAACAATAATGTTAAGTGCATTACTACATGTTAAATGTGGCTACCTAGCTAGTGCACATTTTTCAATATCTCAGCAATAAAGCCTTCGATGTGTAGAGAAATTGTGTATTTATTAGTCAATTCATAGGTTTATTTATTACCTTCACGTTGTGTTTTGATTGTTTCTTTACATTAATATTGTAAATGTTGTCTTTCTATGCCTACACAATTAATATTTCACAAATAATTTATTTTCATTATCTTTTTATAAATAAATATCATTATTGATCAGAAAAATAAAGGAAAATAGATTTTAAATTAACATTAATATTTTTTTTATTCATAAGAGATTCAATAAACCGAATTGACATGTGACTTACAAGACAAAGATAGCTCTCCTTTATATTCATTAATAATATTGTTGTATGAAATATTAGACTAAATCATTGATTTGTTTGTATTTTATTACCAATTTCTATTTTGTCTGCTGGGTTGGAAATGTGTTCATGATAGTAACACTCAATAATTATGCTCCGCTTGAAAAGTACCCAATCGCTACATTTTATTTGTGTTTAAGGTGTTGTGAAAATTTGATTGATATGATAACATTTTAATTAGTAACGAAAAGAAGTAATTAGGTGATTTTCAAATTTATAAAAAAGAAGTAACTCATCCGGCAATTACATTATAGTCACGTGGCAGGCCATTGACAACTACAGTAGTAGCAATTATGGAATACAAGATAAATACTAAGATTAAAGGACTTCTATGCATCACAAGAAAATTCAGATAAGATGAGTAAGAATTACTGGTATTGAAATTAGAATTCCTTTCTTTTAAAATGATTAAATAATAAAGGAATTCTATATGCCGTTTTATAGCAAAGGAATTCTATATGCTTTTCAGAAAGTTAAGTTTAATTTTTTGAAAAGCTTAGAACTTTTGCACTTGGTATAAAGGAAGATTGAAGTTAAAAGAGTCTATTTTTAACTAGGAAAAGTGCAGGTGCCGCGATACGCACTTAAGGTCCCTTGACTGCAATAATTTTTTTTCATATTGGTATTTTTTCTTTTTGCATTGAAATTGTGTTTTAGTGACCGTCTTTTTTTTTTCTTTAAATAAGAAATAAAATTTGCTTAAATGTATATTTTTTAATTCCATACAAAAATAAACAAAATATTTTGGTGATTTTGGTGCTATAATTTTTTTCTTCAAATAAAATTTGTTCAAATATTTCTTTCTCTTTTTTCTTTAAATTTTGTATAGAAAATGAACAAAAATATTTGAGTGTCTTGAATGCTACAGTTTTTTTTTCTTTTTTTTTTAAAAATAATTTGGATGTTACAGTTTTTTTGTAAACAAATAAGAAATAAAATTTGTTCAAATCTATAGAAAATTTGAACAAATTTTGTATGTAAAATAAAAAAATTTTGTACGTATGAAATTTATAGAATTTCTTCAAATTTTATACAAAAAATGAACAAATTTTGAATATGAAGTGAAGAAATTTTGTATCCAAATAATAAGTCGAACACGATCTACTATGAGTATTGTTACTATCAAAGCCTTATTTGGCTTATTAAAATTTTTTGAACATATAAAAAGTGAACAAAAAAAATATAAAATTTGGTCAGAATATATACAAAATCTGAATATAAAGTGAATAAATTCTATATTCATAAAAAGAAAATTCAAACTGGACCTAGGTGCGATAACACTTAATTGTCGCATCTAGTGACACCTATCAGTGTCCTTTTAACTATTTACTAGTCATGACTCACTTTGTGTTATATGATTATAATAATAAATTTTAAATATTTTAATATTTATTTTTATTAAATAATTAATTAAATGATTAAATATTAATATGTAAATAATAAACATGTGAAGGTACGTAGCACAGTCCTTTGTGGTTGGTAGGACTATGGAATTAAATTATGAAGCCAGCAATTTATATGAAAAAGATATTACAAGAAAAGAAAATGATGATATTTCAGAAAATAATAAACATAAAGAAGAATTAAAGTCCTATGGAAACTGGGTTCGGCGGCAATAGAATTAATTGGTGGGCTAGATTGAGGCATGGCATTGGTTGGGCTGAAAATCGATACATACAGCGTTCTCCTCTCACTATTTTTTTTTTTTTTCAATCTTTAATAGTCAATGATATTTGAGAAAAAAAAAAAGTTGTACGTTTTATATTGAGTAGTTTTATATAAATTTTACAGTTAATTTTGATTCCTCTATAAGCAAAGACCTTACAGGTTTACAAGTAATTGAATATTGATTTTTCAAGTATTTTGTTTGCTTTTATTTTGTTTGATTTTATTTCTAGTTTTAATATAGCCCCTTCTCTTTTTTATCTTTTTATTGAAGGCATTACACGATAAAAGGTAGTTCTTCCCTACCACAAACCTTCCAAATTTAATTTGCAAAATTCAAATTCAATATTTTAAAATAGAAATGTCAAATGTTTATCACATGTATAATTTTTAATGAATGTTATAAATATATAACAAATAATAAATATATGCATAATTTTTTAGCAAATTTCATGAATTTCATATGATCAAATCTCTTAAAAAAAGTACAACATATTAATATTAAATAATTATATATATTTATTATTAACTTAACATTAAATACTTATGTATTGTTTTTTAATATTATATAATTAGATAGTATATATTTATTATATAATTATATATTCTATATTTATTTTTATTAATATTATATAATTATAATATCAACTGAATATAAATATAAATAATTGTAATATTAATCTTATTTTTTTAATTAATATAATATCTAACACGGTTAACTGTTATCCTATTATATTCTATTATCCTTTTTTACTTCCCTTAGTTGTTATACTTTTATTATTATTTTTGTAACTATTAATTCTCGATTCTTTAACTCCTTCATAACATATCCCATCAAATTGAGTAAGATTATTTTGAATCAATCATTTTAGGTCGGATTAACTTTAAATTACATTTTTCAAATAAATTTGACTCAGATTATTTTAAACTGTGAATTAGGTTGGATTATTTTGAATTATGAGTTGAGTTAAATTACTTTAAGCTATAGATTAAATTAATTACTTTGAGTTGCAGATTAAATCACTTTAAATTACAAATCAAGTGGAATTAGTATTAATCTTGACATTTTTAAAATAAAAAAATATTATTTTAATTTTTAAATAAAATTTAATTATTTTAAATAATTTAATCAAATTAATTCGAAAATTGAATCAATTAATATTTACTTACAAAGCAAATCAAACTCCAGTGGGATCAAAAAATTTGTCAAATCTACCTGTGAAACCTAAACATCACGTCCTATATCACACCTAACCCAACCAAGGATAAGTACGTGCTTCTAATTTCATTAAACATAGAGGATGGAAACCTCCATCAACCCGAAGACTAATTGTCGACATATACCATCAAGAATTCGACCAAAAAGACAATTATCAGAAAAGATGACTATTAAAAGCATGTAAAGAATGGGGGCAACAAAATTGGTTACTATAATTTTTTTAAAAAAAAATTATAGTTATTATAATTGGGACTTGGTTAATTCCATTTGCATTCATATTACATAAGGCAGATAATAAGGTAGATAATGAAACAAATTAACAAATATCTGAACAAAAATTAATAACAACTTGATACTATATACCAAGCACAGAATTTAAAAGGAAAATCCAGAAGCATGGGCTTATAAGTTATAATCAAGCAAGTCATATATATGCAGTAAAGAAAAGGAAAAAAAATTTTTAAATATCCACATTTCCTAGGTCTTAGCCTTGAGTTCTTCACAACTAAACCAGGATTTCATCAACTATAATAATGTACGTTTCAAGAACCAATTTTTTTTAAACCGGATCTGTAATTGAATTTAGTGATTGATTCAACATTCTAAATGTTTGAAATAGTTGGAGCAGTAAAAAAGTCCTAAGTAATATCAAATCATTGCTCTTATGAATATGGAGAGATTTATTGTCATGTTGATATGATTAGGATGGAGTGGAATCCGGTTGTGTTTGTGTAACTTAACTAACTATAGCTGAATTAACATTACACGAACTGGGGCTTATTTGTTTTACATATTACTGGGTGTTGTTGTTGATCGTTGGTTATTGTGTTGATTGATATTAAGCGTTTGATCAAATCATTGTTTTTTATTGTTGTTTGTAGATATAATTACTAATATAAACATAAACTTTAAATAAATAAATATATTTCATATTTTAAATTTTAAAACTAAATAATGTATAATCATTCATTAATTAAAATTTTATAATGCATATATTAAATATTAATCATAAAAATAATAGTAATTTCATCAAAAAGTAAAAATAATAGATTAGATATAAGTAATATAATAAAATTTAACTAATAGATAAAATAATTTGTTATTATTAAATAAAATAATATTAAAACAAATTATATATATTAGAGTTAACATGAAAAGTCAAGATATATTTTATGAAAATATAAATTGTTAATAAAAGTAACAAAATTAAAACTATTAGATAGTTTATCAACTGCCAACACCTTTTTTGAAATGAAAAATTATATTAACCAAACACATGTTTACATGTTTTATAAACTAAAAAGTGAAAAATCTCTCAAAAAGAAAAAAGAAATGAAGAAATAACCAATAAGCATAATTAATCAACAAGTCTTTGATTCAATAATATTAAAATTATCTTCAAGATTGTAAGATATTGAAATCGAATCTAGTAAATTGAGATCGAATTTCGGGAAAAACTAAATTAACTTAAACAAAAAGAAAAGAGGTTGTCTCTAATCCGCAGAGAATCTATGACGGTTGCATTTACAGTACCAAAATATTACTACTCACCTGTGGATATAGATGGAGCCATTATGAATGTAAAACCCACCGCCAAATTAGGAAATTGTTAGTATTATTGTTAATGTTTGTCTCGGTGATTAATAATTCTCTTGAATCCAACATTTGAGGCCTTAATTAGGTGCAGTTGAGTCTTATCCTGTTACTCCCTTAACCTCACTATATATCAAGTTATTGTGTGCATCGAGTCCCTCAACTATCACCTAAATCCATTGTGTGGAAGCTTACAACAACTTCTAAGTTGGAGTCTTGTCGAACCCAAATGAGGATTCTCCTTCCTTTTAGAGGAGCACTTCTGTGTTTCTATGTTTTTTTGGTGTTTGCTGCCACTTTCTGTTATGGAGATGGCAAAACTAAGGAAGCAATAGTTGATAGTTTCATTGATCCTAAGCTGTTTCCTCCACTCCCTCCAAAGGTTTTCCCTCCAGTATATAAGAAGCCGCTTCCACCACCTATACCAATTTATAAGAAGCCACTTCCACCACCTCTACCAATTTATAAGAAGCCACTTCCACCACCTATACCAATTTATAAGAAGCCACTTCCACCACCTATACCAATTTATAAGAAGCCACTTCCTCCTCCAATTCCAATTTATAAGAAGCCACTTCCTCCACCAATACCAATCTTTAAAAAACCACTTCCATCTCCAGTTCCAATTTTTAAGAAGCCATTACCTCCACCAATACCTATCTATAAGAAGCCACTTCCTCCTCCAGTTCCAATTTATAAGAAGCCATTACCTCCACCAATACCAATTTACAAAAAGCCACTTCCACCACCTATTCCAAAATTCAAGAAGCCATTGCCTCCACCAATACCAGATTATAAAAAACCACTTCCACCTCCCATACCTAAATTTAAGAAACCTCTGCCACCACCTATTCCAATTATCAAGAAACCATTGCCTCCTCCGATTCCAATATTTAAGAAACCACTTCCCCCACATATTCCAATATTGAAAAAGCCACTTCCTCCTCCAATTCCCATAATTTACAAGCCATTTCCTCCAAAACTTCCTCCCCATCCCTTGCTTCCTCCTTTACCAAGCGTTCCTCCAAAGCACTTCTCCCACCCCTAGTTTGGAGAATGTATTCCATCTCTTACCAAAACTGTCTTCTACCTATTAAGTTATTCTGCAGTATCCTTGCAAGCTACAAGTTATGATGCTAGTATGAATTGTCAGTACCATAATAAAGCCTCCAAATGGTAGAGAATAATCTCAAATGGTGTGTGTGTGAAACATTATTATCTATTTTTCTTTCATTTTGGCTTGTAAATGTCATCCTTGAATACCTACCTATTGATATAAATAACAGCAATTCATTTCCTACTTTCAATACCTACATAAGAGAATTTTTATACATGATATGATTATAGTATGATTATAGAATTAGCAACAAATTAAATTTTATTACTAAATTAGTAACAGATTAATTTTTATTGCTAAATTAGTAATAAAAATCATTGGTCCCTAATTTAAAAACAAAAATTAATTCATTCCTAATCTCTTACTAATTTAGCAATGAATTTGAAAATTCGTTGCTAGTTTTTTTAGCAATAAGCGAAACACTAATGGAAATTTCCATTGCTAAACAGAATTAGCAACGGAAAAATGGATTGTTAAACTGTATTTTCTTTTTTTTTTTTTTTTTGTAGTGTTGTGTATGCATAGCTTAAATCAATTACCACTTCAGCATTCCCCTTCCAAAATTTCATTCGTATTTCGTCAGCAACAAAAAGCTTGGCCATATGAACACATGTTTATATGGACTTAAACATATAGCCGTGCCTTTATACATGTTCAAACACTTCTGTTCTGCGACTCTTTAGACTCCCGCTGTTATATAAGCTCGCACAAACGAAAAGTCTAGCTTTAATTAACCAAAATTGATCACTTTTAGCAATAATATAACAATAAAATGAATTTACACCAAAAGACTAATGGAAATTAGTTAAGGAATTCCCATCTCATAACTTTGGGTACATAATTCAACGATATTGTTTGAGTTACTAAGTAAAAGTTACGAATGTTTTAAGAATTGAATCCGTGATTATTTGATTCGATCTAAACTAATTTTTAATATTATGTTTATATTTTTAATTATTATAAATATATTTAAATTTTTTTAATATTTTCTGATTTAAAACTATTTAAAAAATATTTTTTAAAATTTTATTTATTATTAAAATAATTAAATTGAATCGATAAGATTGATTAGTCCAGTCCAACTAAAAACTAATGAACTGATCAGTTTACTAACCGATCAAATTTTAAAAACATTGAAAGTAACTTTCCCCTCTCACAACTTTCCAGGCTTGCTAGCGCAATTCAAATAATAAAAACTCATAACTCTCTAGGCTTCATTTGACAATTTCTATTAGAGGTGGCAAACGGATCGGGTTGGGTCAATTCGAATCGGATTATTTTTAGGTCCAATGATTAGGGTCAGGTTGGGTTGTTTTGGTTTCAGGTGAGTTCAGGTCACCTATCGTGTCATGCATGCAGAAAGGGTTTTGAGTTTACTTTTGAAATTGATATTTCATGTTAAGTCATTTGTTATTCAATTTTTAAATGTGTATTTGAATTTTTTTATTATTTATGTAATATTTTCTCATAATTTATTAAGAAAAAATAATAATTTTCTCTTAAAAATGATTTTTAGTCCAATTTTATATAAAACAAAAATTGATTAAAAATTTATTTTTATTTAAATGCTTAATAAATTAAATATAATTTATTTTTGAATTAAATCACTATATATAATGAAAACAAACAATTGAACTAAGTTCATATAGAATTATATTCAAGTCATATATCAAAATTTAATCTAATTTACAAATAAACATATAATGTTTAATGATAACAAATCACTAATTATAAAAAATTTTATGTATTATAAAAAATTTTTTGTGATAAAATTAATTTTATCTTAATATATGAGTTTATCGTAATAAAAATTAAATTTATCACAAATATTATAAAAATAAATAAACTAGTGGTAAATTTCTTTTATGTATTAAATAATTCAAAAATTATGGTAAAAACTTAGTTTAATGACCTAAAAAATTCAAATGTTTATGTGATTTTCAATTGTATTCAAATTTTCAAATTAAGTCAATTACACACTAATTTGATAAATTAATTTTAATTATACCTCAAGTCAAAATCAGAATTTAGTTAAATTCATATTTACACTTAATTGACCTTTATACTTTTTCAATTAGTTCAATTAAATCTAAAATTTAGTTTAGAGTTTAATTAATTGATACCTTTATTTTCATTCAATTTTATTTTATTTCTACTTAATTCAATTTATTATGTACTTTTGTATTAAATTAAAAATTTAAATTTACAATTCATTAAATCTCTCAATCTCACATTTTTTTAAGAAAATTCTCTCAATCTTCTTATAATTTTAATTTTTATTTTAAATAATAAAATTTTTAAAGTATTTAGAATAAAAACCTTCTAGGAAATATGTACAAAATCAATTATATGAGATTTATTAAGATAATACTTTATTTTTATTCAATTTATCTCATTTTATTTAATTAAATTTATTATATACTTTTATACGATAAATTTTTGAAATTTTAAATTTATATTTCAAAAATAAAATTTTTAAATTTATAATTTATAATTCATAAAATCTCTCAATCTCTCATTTAAAAAAAATTCTTTCAATCTCTCCTTAAAAAATATAAACTATTTAAAATAAAAACTATAAAAAATATTTAAAAAATTAATTATATGAGTTCAATTAAGATGCCACTTTTATTTTACATTCACTTTAATCTTTTTTTTAAATTAAATATATACTTTTACATGAAGAAATTGAATTTTATATTTAAATCTATAAAATTTTAAAATTTAAATTTATAATTCATAAAATCTCTCAATATCTTATTTAAAAATTTTTTTTTCAATCTCTCCTTAAAATTTTAATTTTTATATTTTAAATAATAAATTATTTAAATCATTTAAAATAAAAACTTTAAGAAATATTTAAAAAATAATTACATGAGCTTAATTAAAATGATACTTTTCATTTTGTATTCAATTTTATCTCATTTTATTTAATTAAATTTATTATATGCTGATATGATAATTTTGCATTTAAATTAAAAATTTTAAAGATTTTTGAAATTTAAATTTATAAATTATAAATTATAAATCTCTCAATCTCTCATTAAAAATTAATTTATATATTTTAAATAATAAATTATTTAAATAATTTGATAAATATTTAAAAAATTAATTACATATAAACCTGAACATTCTCAAAAAAATTTATCCTTGAAATAAACTTTAAGGATTTATTAGTTTATTATTTAAATATATACAATAAAATTTTCTAATAAAAACATGAAATTAATGTAAAATTAATTATTTATCAACTAAAATAAAAATAAAATATTTATATTTTTTGAAAAATATCTAAATTGAGTAAAAATAAAAATATTATTTTAGTAAAATTTAAACTAAATTTTGAATCTAATTAAATTAATTGAAAAAATATAAGGGTGAATTGAGTCTAAATACATACTTTACTAAATATTGATTTTGACTTGGGGTACAATTAAAAAACTAATTCATCAAATTAAGGTGTAATTGACTCAATTAGAAACTTTGGATATAATTAAAAATTTATGAAAAATTTTGAGTATTTTGAGTCATTGAGCCCAAAAATTTTAATTCAACAATTTTTATTATAACAAATGAGCATTTAAGATAAATTATGATGTAAACTCTTTTATCATAATATTTGTCACAATATATTGGTGTCAAATTTCTATTACCCACCAAATTAGATATAAGAATTAATATTGCCATAATAATATTTGTAACTATGTCAAATAATTTTATAAAAATGATAAATTATTTTATCACAATAAATAGCTTTTGTTCTTTTTAAATAACTTATTATTATAAATAAAATTATAATTTAGGCACATGAAAAGCACAATAACATTATTAAATTTATTAAAAATATCAACATAGTTTAAATAAAATAAAATTTAAATTTAATTAAATAATTTAAATATTCTTTAAAATAAATTTCTTTTTTATTTTAATTATTCTACTATATATATATATACATATAAAATAAATTTTTTTTTTTTTATCATCGGGACAAATGAGTCAGGTCATAGGTTGACCTATTCGACCCATCAGATTGATCTTTATCTGACTCGACCCTAAAACTTAAGGGTTATTTCGAATTTGCTCCAACTTCAAATTTCATCTTTCAGGTTGAATCGGATCGAGGAAAAAACTATCACCTCTAATCTTTAAATATCCTATAACGTCATGAATAAGGCTTGGCATATACAACACATACATGTAGAGTATACACTATATTCTCTATATAAACAAATGAAGTGGGAAAAAATTTTGTATGAACAAAAAAGATTTAATTTCAAAGTTAATTCAGAAACTAGATAATACTTATTATTAATATCTACATCTATACAATATATAAAAGAGAGAATAAAAAAGGAAAGCATCTATATATATATATATATATATATATATATATATATAAGATATGATCAAAATTAATTAATTTAACTTGAAAAGATAAGATTGATTTTATTAACTTAAATAAATATGGTGTCACTGTTCAAATATGAAGGTAGACCGACATTAAGTAGACTTTTAAAAAAAAATAAAAAGACTCATTCATTAATAATGATTAATAAATACAACTTGTAACAAATAAGTAAATTTAATTGCATTTAAGAAATACATACAAATCTTATTATAAAAATGAATTTTTCCTTTGAGATTCATTGATCATGTTGACGGAATAATTGTATACAATATCTTGACCACGTTTAGCGTATCGACGAGAAATATATTTCACTCGATGATTATATTAAGCCACAAATTGACTTCATTTTCATTTGACAAATCTTTAAACAAATCTAATCTTTTGAATATTAAACTCAAACTCCTTTTAAGTCCTATAAAGGAAAACAAGTAAACTCTTATCAAGAGAGACAAAATAAAAGACACATAATATTTTGATAACAAAATTAAAAAATAATTAAGAAAAATAAATCTAACATAAGATTCTAAATAGATTTTTAATCAAATAAATACATACATTTTTTATTGGTTATATGTTTTCTCAAATTCACTACTAAAGAAATATAAAAAATTTTACTATCAAAATCCATAAACTCTTATCAACTCATATAAATAAGATAAAAATATGATTTCATTATTGATTATGACTAAAAAAACTATAAGGAAAAAAAAAAAAGAAAAGATTAGAGAGCAAATATATGAAATTATCTAACATCGATGACAAAAAAAGGTCATCGATCGTAGCCAACAAAAATTAAAAAGAGGTCCCTATAGGTGACGACTGATATTGCACTTAAGAAAATCTAAAGACAGTAATAAGTTTAAATTCACGAAAATCTCATATTTCTTATTTTATCTTTGTCTTATTTTATTATTTTTATTTATATTTAATCTTAAAAAAAAGGTGTTCAAGGGTTTTATTATAACAAAAAGGACACCTCTATACTCAATCTGTTATTCTAATCAATCCCAGGATCTTCGGAAGTTTATTTGGATCTATGCAACTCTTGTATCGCACCAAAATCTAATTAGACTAAAATTTCATTAAGAAATCTGAAGCCTGATTTCAATCCATATTATTATATCTAACCCATAAAAAAAAAAAAAAAAAAACTTAAGACATAACTTAAGGAACATCATCTCTATCCTTGGTCATCCAGCACAGTACAACCTGCAATACGTACTAAAGTGTGGATGTAGTACTGTGAACTTTGAGAAATTAATGAATAATTACTATTCATTATAACACACATATGCCTTTTCATGCTCATACAATATCAAACATATGATAAATATAAAGTCAATCTCATAAATTAAATATTGCAAACAATAACAAATATAAGATCATCCTATGTTATAAGGTCTTCACCTCATTTTTTGTATCTTATCGTTTATTATTCAGTGAAAAAGCAATTGAAATTATCAACTCATTGCAAGCCATTAGGAGGTAAGAATACTCTTTTATTATTGTTAATGTTAATGTCATTATTTGAGAAAGTATTCTATAATTAAATTTTTTGGTTGGAAATATATAGGATTAGGAAACTAATTGAACATGTTGGTTTGGCAAATTGTAATTAATTTTAAAAATTAAAATAAAATGTATTCGATTCTTTTTACCTATAATGTTTGTGGGTTAGTTCCAAAAGATGTTGATAAAACTATATATATATATATATATATATATATATATATATATATATATATAACACTTTTCAAAAAATTAGAGCATTTCTTTTCACTTTGATTCCAAAACAGCTTTTAAGAGCTCAATTTCTGATAAATTTCACTTTAAGCATTATATAATGTCAATTCACTTCGAAAGAAGCTTTAGTAAAGACGACGTTTGGACCATAGAAAATACTTTATTTATGAAAAAAACTTTTTCTTAATAAATTTTTTTAAAAAATTATTTTTCAAATATTTTTAATATTTAAATATATTAATTTTAATTTGTAAAATTAAAATAAAATATAGATTATAAATATTTTATTTTTATATTATTTATTATTTGAATAAAAAATATATTAAAAATAAAAATTTCTATGAATCTCATCGATTATTAGGATCATCATTGACCATAAAAATCAATGATAGATGTCAATAATCAAATATAACTAGTGATAATAAATACATCAATAAATTTATATTTATATAATTTTTTATTTGGATAAATTAGTCAAAATTTGAAAATAATTTTATAAAAAATTATTTGATTTTTATTGATCAATAAAATATTTTCTATAGATAAATTTTTTTGAATATGCCAAATATAAAAATATATTTTTCACAAAACAGATAGAGTCCAAATTCAATTTCAAAATTCCTCTTTTTTTTGTTAGGAATAAATTCCACATCAATTTTAGAACAATGTAAATTTTGAAAATTTGTGCCAATTTTTCTCAGATTTTATTCATTGTCAGGAAAGAGATGTTTAATAATTTTTCATCTTAAATGTTTTTGTGTATAGTGAAACGTCATAAGGCTAATTTTAGAGAAAAAAGAGGAATTCACAAGTGAAGTACAGTAAAAGAAATCAGTCTTATTAATTAAATTTGAAACATCTCTTTGAGATTTCTTATGCAAAATGCAACTAGTTTATAAAAGTTACATGCAGTTAAAACCAACTGGAGAAGAGGGGGCTAGAGGTAGTTACGATGCATGAAAATTCCAGGTGTTTTTATTTTTCGAAAATGTTTTTTTAAGAAATTTATCGAAATTTGTTTAAAATATTTTGAACATATTTTTGCAATTTTAAAGAATTAAGAAGCATATTTCTACTTTAAAAACACATTTTTTTTTACTATTAATTTTGGTTATGAATCTACTATTAATTTTTTGCAATTTTAAAGAATTAAGATGCATGTTTCTTCTTTAGAAACACATTTCTTTTCTACTATTAATGTTGGTTATGAATCTTATAGATAATTAATATTTATTTTTTAAATATTTGATTGATTATTATCATCTCATTTATTTTTATAATTAATATTGATATAGATAATTATTTTTAATATTATTTTTTGTATGATCTTATAATTAGTTGTTTCAATATTTATTATAGAGGTATATATGTAAGAAACATATTTATAAATATATCCTTATTACATATTTATAAATATATTCTTATTTTTTTTTATATTTACATGTTTCTCTATGTTTTGTTTCCTATATTTTTAAAACTACAATTTTCTTATGTCTATTTTCATATTTTCCGTTTATGCATTTTTCATTTCCGTAGCCTTGGCCCATAATTTTTTAAATTATTAATATACTTTGAACTTGATATAATTTTAAAAAATGGCCAATTTTAATGGGTTTAGCCCCTCTAAATTAGTATGTAATCGACAAAATTTAAAATTAATTAGTGGTTTAGTTTTTTAAAAATTAATCAACTAAAAAATTATTCAAAATTTTTTAAAAATGATCAAACTAAAAATCAAATCAAATCAATTCAATTTAAAACTACATTACTTTATGAAAATTTTAAAATTTTCTAAAAAATATACCATTTTACTCAAAATTTAAATATAAAAGATATTTTTTATTGCTTTATTTTATTATATTATTTTTCTAATATTAAATATGTTTAACTATTCTCTATGTATATTTTTTAAAAATTTTTTTTAAATATGACCTATTGATCTGGACTGATTAAACTACTCGAACTAACTAAATTAAAACTAGTTGATAGATTAATTCAATCTCTAGTTTAATTTTAAAAACATTGTTACAAATTTAAATCTTGTCAACATTTATAGCTTTGAGCCTCAATTTTTTTTTTAACTATCTCCATTAATCTTTGTCCAGTCCAAAAGATATTAAATTAGGCATAACACCAAAAAAACAAAAAAAAAAAAACTTGATTGGGCAAACGATGCCTCATCCATTCAAAGATTTTGTTTCAACTTTCTATTATTTTTTTTCAATTCAAAAGACACATGAGGAAAAAAAAAAAATAAAGCAAGTGAGAAAGGATTAAAGAGAAAAGATGAAAATACAGGGGTGAAAAGTGGTAGAGAGAGGAACCAAAAAGGAAAAGAAGCAAAAAAAGAATAATTTTTTTAAAAAAAAAGAAGGAAAGAAAAATAGAAAAAAAATTGTGGATTTTTAGGACGTAATATTTTGCATTTTATTAAAATTTGCACTTATATTTCAGATTTTAATTATGATATATTGTTTTAGCTCTTCTCTTATCTCTTTTGGATAATAGGGTTTATTTTTATTTTTAAATAAAAAATTATAATTCTAAACTTTTATTTTTATAGGTTTGATTGCAACAATTTGATTTATTATGCTAATATAGTTTGATTATTATTTTAAATAATTCAATAATTTTTAATTTTTTTATTAAATTACAATATGACAAAATAAGCAAGTTTTTGTTCATTTATAAAAAGAAACAAAAGGCATTAAATAACTCAATCTAAAGAGCAATCACTATAAAAAAATGCTAGAGTTGCTCGTAAAAGAGTCAATATTACTTTTTTAATTAGTTGATATTTTGCGTTTCATGCAGTTTGAAGTTATTTTTGAATTTTTAGAGTTTTAAAGTGAAATTATATATTTTTTTAATGATGTTATTATTTATTATATTTATTGAATAATGTTAAAATAAAAAATTTAATATCAACACTATATTTAATACAATGAAATTTTAGCATGGTTTAATATTTAGAATATTATATTTAATTTTTAATGCCCATTTATTATTTTTGTACATAGTTATTGTTACTGTATTAGTATTAAATTATAGAGTTTTGACAAATTTTTTATATTATTTTATTAATATAAATATTTTATTTTTATAAAAATATATAAAATTAAATTTTATGTTAAGAATTTTTATTAAAATATAATAAATATATAATCATAATTTATAATTATATAGGATTAAATTTTAATATTATGAACTTTTATTAAAATATAATAAATAAATAATCATAATTTATAATTAAATTAAAACTAGTATACAAAAATAAAAAATAAAATTTGATAATTAATTACATTATTATTCATGATGGTGATCTAATTAATATTCATTAACATACTATTTATTAATCAAAACAATGATAATAGATGAGTTGAACAAAACTACTAACAATAAGTTGTCACATCATCATTTTGGGTGGTTTTTGCTTTGGCTTTTTAATTCATACATATATATATATATATATGATTCAAGATTTATGCCTTTGTATTTAAGAATATCCGGTTAACCAACAATATGGAAATCAAATAACATATATTAATTTTAAGGACTTAATTATAAAACTTAATAGTTTAGGAGTTAGATTTTAATTTAGTTTAAGAATGCCCCTAGCCCTAATTAAATTAGAAAAAGAGATTTTTTCTATACAAGAAAGCTTAGGGGACTAGCCATGTAGTTGTTGGACCGTGAAGAGGCAGCACTTCTTGTCACCTTTCTTTCTCTTTCTTCTATATCTAATTTTCTGGAGTGTCAAGTAAAAATTAATGAAGGAATTATTTCATCAGTTTTCATATGGATCACCATTAGAGACCAAATAATTGGATAATTATAGTTTGCAATAATTCATCTAGAAGTTGAAGTTTTGAAATTATTCTTCAAAAGTCAAGGTAATCTTCCTAAATACTAAATTTAGGTTCCAGATTATATTACGTATTAAAGAGATTCTATAATTGAAAATTAGAAATTTTTAACTCTACGTGTTTTTTTGCACTATTATTAATTAATTAAACTCTAGATTTTTTCTGAAAAGTTAAACTTTATAATTGCTAATACCTATTGGCTCAAATTTTTTACCAATTATAACTCTTTTTACGGATCAAATGAAAGGATAAAAAACTTGGAGCATGCTATTCATGGAAGACTTGATACGCTTGCCACATAATATTTATGGGAGATTGGACAGACTCCAAAGGGATAGGATTTCAACAAAATATATTTGAGTATCACAACTTCTCTTCTCTATTCTCATATAAAACTCCAAGCATTAAAACATAAGGAGGAAAATAAAATGATCAAGTACTTGACAATAAAAACTCCGTGATAGGCTTTGATTGAGGATGGTTGATATTGTATATTTTGTCTCTTTTTAGACATTCTCTTACATTCTCTCATTCCCTTACATTCTCCCTAAGAGGCTTTGATTAGGTAATTTTCGAACATATATCTCTTGCATTCTCTCAAGCATCTTATTTTGGCGCATTTAAATAAATTGTGTACGTTTAAATTTACTTATTATCTCATTTCTCTTTTTTTTTTTTTTTTGCATGAATGATTTTATTTATTTTTTATAATATCAAAGGCATTTAGATAAATTGACATGAATTATATATGTCTTTTGATTATATGAGATTATGAGATGTATTTATGTTGTGATTGTAATAAGTGAATACATATGAAATGTGGGTGATGAATTAGTCATGACAATATTATTTGAAACTTATATTTTTTATTTAGACTTATATGAATTAAGTTATTTTTAATTATAGGCCAATCATTAAGTTATGACAATTGATTATGTTTCTTATATAATTGATGTACTTAAAATTATATGAATGATAAATATTGAAGCATGTGCAATGTTAAATTTAGCCCATTTGTTTTGATTTTATATTTAACTTACACTTAATAAAAAAATATATAAAAAATTATTAATGAATTCTTGCAAACATTACAAAGAAAATATAAAGATATTATAAATGTAATGTTATTAATTAGAGTCTCCAAATAACGACTTCAAACAATGAGAAATAATGGGTGAGATTCTTTACTTTAAGAAGTTTTCTCATTATGTGATAAGCACAATATTATTACTTCATATATGAATGATATATTGATTCCTTAAAGGCAACCAAGATAATAAAAAAAAAAACTGAGCAAATTTCATTTCTACAGTACTTTTGTGAAGTAACTAGTAGGTAACTTTACGAGTTTAATTATTGATTAACTACAATAAATATTGAGTTGTTCCATTATGTTGAATGCTTGAGCCTTTACTACTCTTTTCATCTCTTTTAATAAGCAAAAATTGGTTCAACTTGCTCAGGTTTACTCATGTGAATTTTCTTTAGTGGAGTTTTTTGTCTGAATGTACCATATAGGAAGGTGAATAGGGTGATGATAAATAATTAAATCTTTAAAGTTTAAAGGAAGATGAATCACATGATAAAAGAATTTATTGATTTTTGACTCCAAAACTACATCATCTTCTCTAGTGAGCCACTAGAGAATTTTACTACCAAATAGCTTACTAGTTGCTATTCCCATATTTTATAAGAGTGAATTTGTCAGCCACCACTCATACCTTTATAATCATAAATTTATCAGATACTACCAAACCTACACCAGATAGATTTCATGCAATATTAAAACCTACTTAAGATTTAAATGAGGTATTTAAAGCCTCTCACAATAGCATAGAAACCTAATCCAAGTAGTGATCCTCTTATAAGAATTTTAAATATTATTTAAGATATGATCACTTTAAAAAACTCAAGCTTTTTCTTTTACAAAAAGGATTACAACATAATTGAGTTTTCTAACTTGAGTTAAGCCTTAAGTTCAACTTGTTCAAGTAGTTTCAAGAAACTTCTTCTTCTTTCCTTTACAAGCCAACTCATTAAAGTTTAAATGAATATACAAGATGATCTTAATAGTAACATTTGTTCTCAGTATTTCTCAATAATAATTTTTCTCAAAAGTTAGTTTCAAATTTGCTAAAGGTCTCTATATATAATCATTAAAGAAAAACTAACCAATATTCACATGATTCAAGCCTATTAGAACTATCAAAATAACCACTATTACCCTGTTAATGGTTGTTATGAATGTTGCCACAATCATTAAATTGTTAAAAGGCTTTACAGTTGGCTCTAATGATTATTGGCTACCATTTTTTTTTCTTAACAACAATCATTAAGATGAGCACACAATCATTAATACTCATTATAATGGTTGTTGTGAGTTCTTAATAGTGATTATGTAATTTTCAATTTTATCCATACTTCATGGCCTTATCTAAAAGGCCTTTTTAACTATCATTATCTAGAGTCTCACACTTATTGTACCATTAACTATTGTTAGTTGCTTCTCTCATGCTCATTGAGACCTATAACTCACTTGTTATTTTACACATACTCTACAACTCTTTTTGAAATAATTTTTTAACAGTCATTTTTAAATGTGCAATACTAGTTATTCTTTCAACAACCATTGGATAGACTCAGTTACACCAACAGTCATTGAGCATTCTTTACTATTGTTGAATCTCCGCCATAATGAATATTATGAACAACTTAAGTGTATTTCATTTTACATGGATTAGATACCCAATTCTATAAGGCTTTCTCAACTGACTATTTTGCTTCTTCTATAGGTGTTATATACTTTAAAGACCATAATATAGCAATCCACGATTGTTGATAGATCGTGCTTCATTTTTCTTAAGTCCTTAGCATTTTATATGTTTAAGCTTTCTTTGATCATGCTTGATGACTATTTTATTGTGAAAATTAAGCTTTCTTAAAATGAGAACAACTTCTTTTGAGCTTCCTTTAAATGGGCTTATGAACTATGACTTGAGGAACCTACAAGAAACACTTAAGCTATTTAGACAAAAATAAGAATCGAAACCTCAAAGATGCAACATAGTTTGATTATGCTTAATTCTAGATTTGAAAATTACATAGATGATATAATTAAATTGAATTGATAATCTCTTCGAAAATTTAGTTGAGACAAATAAGCATATTATGTTTCCATTAGTATGTCTATATTTAAAGTTATATTAGATACTATTAGTTGCAACTATATAATTGTATAAAGAAGTTCTTACACTATGAATACTGTAAAAAAATTGACTACATAATTGTATATGTGAAAAATGGTTGAATAATTGTTTCACATGTGTATAGATAGAAACATATTCAATAGTGTGAAACATGGAAAAAAAAACTATATATGATTTCAATATATGAAAACACATAGAGAATAATTGTAATTTTTGAATAATATTATGAACAATTTGCTAGAAAGGTAAAGTTCCTCCATGTTTAACATACTAATTAATGAAGTACTTTTTCAGATAATTGGATATCTATAGATTACAAACTGAGTCAAAATGAGTGGTTGAAGTTTTTTTTATGTGCACTCATATTTTAAGTTAGTAAATGGAGAGAATGGAAAGAAAGTAATGAGAATAAGTAAGAAAAAAGAAGACAACCATATCTTTGCTCTTTATGTCTATACATAGTTGGTAAGGATGTAGAAATCGCTTTCTGATTCACAATTAATGACCTTTTTAGTGGAAAATAAGTAACTAGTGAGTGTTAATTAGCCTATAATCTAATTAAAGTTTTATGCTTATTAATTGATTATTGTCCTCAAATGGAACACTCAAAGTCTATTTGGTTAGTTTATTTGACATTTGATGACTAAGTGGTATCACTTCATTTTCTTTTCTTTTAACATTTACAATTAAATATTAAAATAATATTTGATGTTTAATGAAAAATATTTAAAAAAAATTTACTTGATATTTGAGGACTTCTAACAAGATATTACTTTTATAGTAAAATAAAAAATGATGATAGTTGCTCAAATGGAAATCAACTTAAATGCTAATATAAAAATGTTTATAAGAATAATGGTTAGTTATTTTAGAGTTTATTGACTAGATTATGTGAAATTTAATCTCAAAATAAATTTCACTAATTTCTCCAACAGCTCAATGTAAGTAATGCCAAACAACTTCATCCTTTACGTGCATGTTGATTTTTATTGATAAAGATTCTTCATATTGATTTAAATAAGGAAAAACTCATTTTGGGCTCTTTAAACTTTTCATGTTATTGACATCTAACTCTTCAATTTTAAAATATAACTTTGAAGTCCCTTAATTATTCATGTTTATTACATGAACTCTTTTTTTGATAGGTCAATTAAAACTATTAATGAAACTTTATATAAGCATTAAAATAATATAATAAATAATTAATTGAACTATCAAAATTGCACTTAAAAATTTTAAATAAATTGAAATTACTTTCTTAGCAAATTCAGATAAAAATTTATATAAACTAATCTATTAGGTCTTTCTTCATATATTATAGTATTTTGCAAACATTCTATTAATAGAGTAAAGTAGAGATGGCAACATAGCGGATATTCTCCACCTCGTGCAAGGATTCGTCTCGATGGCCCTTGCCATTTCGCCTACTTAGAGTGAGAGTGAGAATTACACCCTTGCATTGTGGGTTCCTACGTGATTTCTTAAATTAGATCTTTGTGAAAACTTTAAAAAAATACATATATATTTTTTAAATTTTACATTTATTTGATGTATAATTTTTATTTATTAAATACATGTAAATATATTTTATATTTGTAATTATATATTCTTTTGTATATATATGTATTAGTTTATAGTGCAAAATATTTTTATTTTATAATTTAATATAGTTTTTTAAAAAATGATTTAAAATAGATACACAAATCAACTTAATTAAGTTGTATTCCCAAATTAATTGGGATCAGCTATATGGATTCTCTTTTTTTACTTAGAACAATCTTTGACTATATCTTTGGAAAAATATAAAGCCTCTAAGTCATTCTGAATTACTTTTTTCCATGTGAATTTAAGTTTACCCCTCCTTTTCTCACCTGTGTCGACTCCAATGTGTTATACTCTTCCAATAGGTACATCTACAAGCTTATGACTTATATGCCTAAACCATCTCAATTTCCCTTTTTTCAACTTATCTGATGTTGAAGCTACTCGAACTTTTTCTCTAATACACTCATTATGAACTTTATCTATACTAGTTTGACCACACATCCACACAACTCTATCTTCCCACAAGATTGAGCTTCAGTATTTAAAGTGTGTGCTCTTAGGTATAACTAAACCCTTTAATCTTACTCTTATATTCTTCCTACTACTACCCTCGCTAAAACTACAATACATGTACTCCATCTTAATTTTGCTAATTTTAAAACCCTTTGCCTCTAGTGTACTTCTCTAGAGCTCTAACTTCTTATTTACTCTTACTTGAGTCTCATCCATTAACATTATGTCATATGTAAATATCATACACTAAGGAATGCCTTCTTGTATATCTTTTGTTAATTCATCCATGACTAAAGTGAAAAGATAATAACTTAATATTGACCATTTATGTAGTCCAATAGGGATAAGAAAGTCACTCGTATCTCCCCCCCACTATATGAACATTAGTGATAACCCTATCATACATATCTTTTATTACTTGAATGTATCTAACTGACATATTCTTGCGCTTTGAAGCCTACCACAACACTTATCGTAACACTTTATCATAGGCCTTTTCTAAATTGATGAACATCATATGCAAATCTTTCTTCATCATTCTATAGTTTTCCATTAAGCTTTTGTTAAGAAACATTGCTTTCATGGTTGATCGACTTGGCATAAACAAAAAATGATTTGCTAAGATAAATGCATAATATCATATGAGAAGTTCCCCTACTCTCTCCCATAATTTTATTATATGGCTCATGAACTTAATCCTTTTACAATTGGAGCAACTTTAAATGTCTCCTTTGTTTTTAAAGATAAGTACTAAGATGCTCTTTCTCATTTCCTCTAACATCTTTTTAGAGATTAAAATCTTATTAAACAAATGATTTAACCAAACTACCTTTACATCCTCTAAGGTTTTCCACACCTTAATAGAAATCCCATCAGGACCACATACTTTACCTAGTTTCACTATTCTCAAAGCTTCTTTAACTTATGAGAATTGATTTCTCCCAGTATAATTCACATTCTTCTCTATCGCTATATGTTCCCTACATACTAGTTTCCATTACCCTTTTTATTGAAGAGACTCTTAAAATAACTATTTCGCCTTTCCTCAATATCCTCATTCGTCACCAAAATCTTATCATTTTTATCCTTAATTCTCCTCACTTGGTTCATATCTCTAGATCTTTTTTTCCTCCTTATAGCCAACTTGTAGATATCATTTTTCCCTTTTTTTTTTATTCCTAATTTCTTATATAGCTTATCGTAAAATTGTGCCCTAGCATGACTCAAAGCCTTTTTTACTTCCTTTTTGGCTATATTATAATGTTCATATGCATCTCCATTTTCATATTTAGGCATTTTCTTATACCATTCTCTTTTATTCTTTATTGCCTTTTGAAATATCTTGCTTCACCACCATCCCTCCTCTGATGGTGGGCCCCATTCTCTAGCCTCTTCTAGTACCTTTTGACTTACCTCTCAAATTTTTTTACTCATGTCTGCTTATATATTATTTGCTACCACATTTAGATATTTTGTTTCCATATTTCTCAACTCATTCATAAATTGCTCATAATTCTCCCCCTTTAGCTTCTATCATTTGATCCTAGTAGAGACATTTTAGGACAATCTTTTAGATTGACACTTAATCTTAACATCAAAGACTAATAACCTATATTGAGCAATAAAAGCTTCACTTGGAATAACTTTGCATTCCTTGCATAAGGTTCGATTTGACTTTCTTTTGAGGAAAAAGTCAATTTGACTTTTATTGTGCTCGTTTTTAAAGGTTACTAAATGAGATTCCCTTTTGACAAAGTAGGTATTAACCAATATTAGGTCATAAGCCGTGACAAAATCTAAAATGCTTTTCTCCTCCTCATTTCTACTTTCAAAGCCATAAGTTCCATGTACTTTCTCAAAACCACTTCTATGTCTACTTACATGTCCATTCAAGTCTCCATTAATGAAGATACTCTCTTTATTTAGTATGTTTTTCATGACATCATCCATATCTTCCTAAAACCTTTGTTTGCTCTCACTATCTAAACTAACTTGTAGTGTATACATGCTAATCACATTAAACACCTTACCTTCTAACATTAATTTAGCTATAATGATTTTGTCTCCCACTCTGCTCGCTAAAACAATAACATCCCTTAATGACCCATCCATAATAATGCCTACTTCATTTTTGTTTCTCTCTTTCCTTATGTACCTCAACTTATATCATTATTTGACTTTCTTACTCTTCTCTCTTACCTATTTAGTCTATTGAATGCATGCAATACTCACTTTCCTCATCTTCATAGTGTCCACTATCTCTATTAACCTACCTGTTAGGGACCCTATATTCCATGCACCCTACCTAATTCTAGTTTTTGCTCGTCTCTATCTTTGCCTCCTCTTATAATGGTGAGGACTTATTCTAATATCTATGCTACTCGTGCTACTAGTAATGCCATTATTGCTACTACTATTACTATTACTACTACTACTACTACTACTACTACTACCACTACTACTATGGGTAACTTCTTTACCCACACTTGCCCATGATGCAAGAACATATTCAGTGCCATATTTGGGCACTGACATGACATATCGCTTTTGGGGAACATGCTCCACCTTTGATTATTTCTTATAATACTTGGGCTCTGATGTAATGCATCGCAAGTAAGAGACACCCTAACGTTTATCTCAATATTTATCAAATCCATATTTAGATTTTTGTCATAATTTTACGCTGGCTACCAGTCTATCGCAACCCTCCTTCTTCCTCTAGGCTTAGGACTGGCTAGATATGATGACTTATGTTTAGGCGAACTTTAAAAAAAAAGACTTAAAATAGATAAAAATTAAAAAAAAACTGCCTTGTAGAGGTAGAGATGGAGAAATCATTTTTCCCATTAAAAATGCAAGACGAAGATAGGAAATAGCCTCGTTGGCCCATTATGCCCCACCCCATTGCTATTCCCAAAGTAAAGACCCTTTTACAAAATTGCTTCTTCTTTTTCAATTTGCTAATATTATTAATTTCATATGGATAAAGCAAGGGATAACTAGAGTTAAATATAACATATGACAAATATCAACACTATTATTCAGGAAAAAAAGCATTGAAATAATATATTTATATTTTTTTATAAACCATAACAACTCAAAATTGGATAAATTACTCTTTGGTTTGCATTTTCTAATTTCAATTTAAATAATAAAACTATTATTGCAAAATAATAATCTTAGAAATGAAAACTTGAGAAAAATTCTTTAAGAGGCATTATAAATTCAGTCTTATGTTTCTACTCTAAGATTAGCCGTAGAAATAGCTTGTTGATACTCCTCCCTCATACAAATCACTTTGAAGTAGATCACATATATTGAAAAATTAACAAAGAAAAACCTAACAATCATTTTGGTTCTACTCAACCCTTCCATGTCCACCCATTTCCCATTCTCCTAATCCTTTTTATGCCTATGCAAGAAATCACGATGATTAGTGTTTTGAGTCAAATGCATCATGTATTCATTGATGACATCTTTGATGTAGTAAGCAACTTCTTGTACTTGTCTTACCTAAGTTTTGAAGCCTGACTTTTTAAGCGACTCCAACATCAATATCTTTTAAGAATAATTTCATGTTTTTCAATTCGCACTTAAGGTATGTAATTTCCTAATGTTCCCCTTCAACAACTTCACTTTTTTAGTAAGCAATATTTGCAGATTGTCAATTGCCTAAGTCATAACAAATTTGACCAATGCTATTCTCTTTTGTTAAAGTTACAAAATTAAAGTAAAAGGTATTTTTCTATTATGTTTATTTTTTTTCTTTTTAATTGTTCTTCTACTTTCAAATATCATGAAAAATTGTCGATTTTCATTTAGTTGATTTTTTTCTTTATGGACTTGTTAGTAGTCATAAAAGGCAAAGAAATAGAAAGAGAGAAAAATAAATGAGAAATGATATAGCATATTATGATGAAAATTTAAGAATTTATTGTATTTTACTCTTAAAAATCCTCAAGAACTCGTATAAGTAGTTATTGTTAATGTATTTTGCTTTTAATGGATTTGTCAAAAAAAAAAAAAAGGAGTTCATGTAAAAGATATGGATAGTAAAAAGATTTAAAGTTATACTTTAAAGTTGAAGATTTATATCTCAAAAGTATGAAAAATTTATCTTATGTTTGGTGTACTAATTGTGTAAGAGAAATGAAGAGAAATTAAATAAAGGAAACGAAGAGAAAATAAAAGAAAGGAAAATAATTTTAATTTATTTTCTTTTATTTAGATATCTTATTTGCATAAGGTAGGAAATTCAAATTTATTAAGTATGAATTTACCTTTCTACCCTCATAGAAAGAGATGTATTTAAATATAAATTGAAGTATTTTAGTAATGTAATACAAATCACTTTTTTTAACTCGATATTTTCTTCTCTTTCTCTTCAAAATGAAAAAAAAAATTTATTAATATAATTTCTCTCCAAAGTCTATTAGAGAAGCGTGATTTATATCCATATATTTTCTTACTTGTAAATCAAACCAAAAAATAATTTTAATTTATTTTCTTTTTCCTCTTCATTTCTCCCCAACCAAATAAAAGGTTAGGGATAAGGATTAATTTTTCCTTTATCGGCCGAATAAGTAGATTATATATAAAAAAAAAAGGACGTCAATTAAACATAGAGACGACGTGTCGTGTTGTGGAACACCGTTCGCCTCATGCGCAGCTAACCCTAGCAAATGCCGAGACTCGAAAAGCATCTTAAAAAGCGCGAAAAATCAAATCAAATTACATGGATACCCAAATCTTTCTCGTTTCTTCTTTCTGCTACTTGTACAGCTTCGACTTCAATTTCTTCGTCTAGGGTTTCGAATTTCATTTCCCTCAATCTCGAGCTCTCAATACCTTCTTTTTACTCCAATGTCTAACCCTAAGTCTGCCGATCCCTCCTTGTGGTGGGACTCTTTTACTTCCCTTCTCACGGACCTCGAAAACGCTCCTCTCTCTTCTGACGTCTTTCCTGCCATAGTAAACGCTTCACTTTCTCTCTGTGTGTGTGTGTGTATACACTCTTGATACTCTTTGTTTGTTAATAATGTGAATTTTGTGTTTGGTTTTGTAGGCGAAGAAGTTGAAGGAGAATCATGCTTGGTTTGTGGACACAGTGTCTTGCTTCAAGCCCCCAAATGCGCAATCCAGAGAGGTTTTGAATTCACAGCAAGTGAAAATCGGCTCTCATGAATTGACTATAAAGCCTGAATTGAAAGATAAGGCTTTGCAAATTAGTTCTTATTTGGTTAGTTTCTCAGTACCCTCATATATATATGTGTGTGTGTCTGTATGTTTTTGTTAGCTTTTGTTTTTTCTCAAATGGAAATGTGTTATGATTATGCAAAATAACTATTTTTTTTTTTTCAGTTACTGAGTTAATTTCTTGTTCATTTCAGTCTTTAGATGAGGTGCAGTCATACATTCTTGTGGAAAGGTCTCTGGAGAGCAATGGTTTGGCTGTTGACTCCATAGTTGAAGAATATCTTCATGTGGTTAGTGGATTTCTTGCTTTGCAATTGCATGTTGTTTCTATCAAATGTTGGAAATTAATTGTTATCTTATATTTAAGTGCTTTTTTAGTAGTTTGACTTTGGAATTCACGTTGATGTTGAAGAATTTCTAGTGCTTCAATGACATTTCTTTATTTGTTACCATTGTTAGAATATTCAAGGATTATATAGTTGGGGGCGGCTCAAAACCTGAGCACTATATTCTTTCAGGGAGAAAGGAATAAAAAACCAGAGAGTTCAAGGATAGCAAAGTAGCTGTGTTTGCTTGACAGTGAATGCTACTATTCTCTATGTAGTGGACTAAATTGTTTAGGACATAGTGAACTTAAACTCTAATAATTCCATGTTTAGGAAGTTGGTCTTATGTTCTATTTTCTTACTGCTGCAATCTGCTGGACTTTATCTTTTGTCATTAATTTCTTCTTGTGATCAATTTTCTTGGAGATGGTCGATTTTTTGGTTGTTAACATCAATATTCTTTTTTTTACAAGTACTTGTCCATTAGTAAAAATGTGTCTGATAATTCTCATGGTTACTGTTGTTGTGAAGATATTGCTTCAGTACTACATTGAGCGACAGTGCTTGCTGAAGTGTACCCGTCAGATTCTCATGCATGCTTGTAAGTTCATTGTGATTCTCTTAATCCTCATTTTTTTTTTCTCATTCTCAATTATTTGTGCCATGTAATGAAATGCAGGAACCTTTTTGAATGATAACGGGGATCTCCCCACATTTAGCAACACTGTATTTAGTTGATAAGTTGATTCATGAATCTTATTGAAACCTTTGTGCAGTATATGTTGGAATTAGCACAAAAGCAAACAATGTTGTTAGGGATGAAGCATTAAAGCTGATATCTGATGGACTGGAATGCAAATTAATCTGTGTCCTTCTGGAGCTTTTATCCTCCAGTCATCCTGTGGAAATGGTATGTTAAAAGTGACTTTCATGCCTTCTGGTTGTGGCCATTATAGTTGTGTAATATAGGGAACTAGAGAGTGAATACAAGGTACTGAATAAAATTCTCTTGTTTACAATCTTTACTCTTTTTAGTGCTTGATAGTTGATCAGCTTTTGATTTGATGCATATTGCTTAGTGTTCATATTTTATTGAGTTGCATTTTTTTTTAAAATCTATTTGGTTCTATGGGACTAATGAACTGACTATAGTTTTAATTACATTCATTTGTATTGTCTTTTTTGATGTGCACGTATACTTACAGAATAGCTTGGCAATTGTGTCTAGGCTGTACGCATCAATTTTCTCTCTCTTTCTTTTCTCAATAATCTTTTGCTGATTCTTTAGTTTTTTATGCATACAACAGCTGTCAAAATGTTTATAGGGTCATTATGTAGCCATTCATAGAGGTAAACAAATGTCATTGTCCCAAGTATAGTTATTAAAGGCAAGGTGCACTAAGGTGCTAAGGGGTCTTAGAGTTTAGGCGCAAGGCGCAGGTGTGTGCCTGAATGACATGAGACGTAAAAATAAAAAATAAAAAATTTTATCATTAGACTATTAGCAATGTGATATAATATTATAACTATTAATATTCAATACACATTAAGTAATAACAACAAAAAAACACACACATAAAGAAAAAGAAAACTTAATAAAGGTTTCAAATCCTAAACACACAAGGCTCCTAAGCTTCCTAAGATTGTTTCTTCTTCTTCTGCTTGACAACAACTTCTTCTTCTTCTTCTATTTTTTTTTTGGCTAGAGCAAAGTTTCTTCCTCTTCTTTTGTTTTTTTAGCAATTTTCTTCTTCTTCTTCTTCTTCTATTTTTTTCGCTGGAGCAGATCCCTTTTTTGCCCTAACTTTCTTTTTTCTTTTTTTATTGCTAGAGCAGATTTATTATTTCATTTTTTTATTTCTTCTTGAAATAATTAAGTGTGTTAAGTCTACCAAAAGTGTTTTTTAATTTTTAATCAATAGTTTAGATTTACTTACACATTAAAAAAAAAAAAAATGTAAAGATTGTCACAAAGGCGCGCTTTAAGGGCGCCTTGCCTAAGGCTCAAGGCGCGTGCCTTTGTAACAACGCCGGTCTTTGGCTTTCTAAAGTGCAAAGGCTTGTGCCTGGTGCGTCTTGTGCTTTCGAGGCGCTCTTTTAACAACTATGGTCCCCAGGGAGAAATAAAGGGGTTGATATGCAATGAATGAATCCAAATCATGAGTTATAAAAGCAATGGACATGTTTTATAAAATAGTATGCCATTGAATATGGTGAAACTATCATATGTTCTTCTTTTGGCTATATTGGGCCATTGTTGGGTCCTTTTGGACTATAAGGTCAGGAGTTTGATATTGAATGACATCTAGAAGGATTTTTAGGGTGGAGATCATTTTCACCCCTATTTTTTATCCATTTAGAGTATTATACCCTTTATATTGTACTAATCTCAAAGGTCCTTACTGTTTAAAGATACTCTACTTTTAGAACTTAATTTTTTCTGCCTACCTCTGTGATAAAGGAGGGACCTTGCCTTGTTATCAATTCAAATCTTTTTAACTTTCTTCTGGACAAGATATAAACCATCTATATTTGATTATTTCATATACACCTGTTTTTATAGTCATTTCAGTAGTCTTCAGCACATTATCTCTTTCTTTAGATAATCAAATTACAAAGACTGAAGTTGTGTCAAATCTTTTGTTTAAACTACAGTTTTGCATACAATTAATACTAATGGTTGTTTGGAAATAAGTGTGAATGATGGTTTATTCTTGATATATTACGTGTTGTGAGGTTGGTCAGATGCATTCCCATCTTTTTCTTCATATTATGGTTTCATGGTATAATGTTTTGGTCTTTTTGAATAGAATTGGATATGTCTGGTGACATTGAAGGGATTTTTGCAACTCAAATTTGGACGCTTTGGTAGAAAGGGAAAGAGGTTACGATGAAATGTGGTATTTAGCAATTAAGAGTATTGTCTTTTCATTTGTTGTGGGGCAACATAATTTGCTTGACATTGAACTCTTGCATCAGGAGCTTAGTAAAAGGCGTCTATAGGTGATGCTCAGTGTGATTTAAGAGAATTACTTCTGTACTAGTTTTATTTCCTTCAATTTTGAATCTTCAAACTTGAAATACTTCTAGGAGGATTATTATCTTTTGATATACAAATATTCCTTTCATTGATAAAATTTCTTTCTTTTATTAAGATATCATTGTTTCTTGAAGAAAATTTTTTACGACAAACATTTTCTAATAAAAAGGTCCTGATAATGTGATTTAGATGTCTTATTTTTGTAATTGTTTTATTTTGGTTTAATTACTTAAAAAATTTTAAGCTTTAGCTCATTTTTCAAATATATCCTGTATTTCATTTTTTAACAAAAAAATATTTATAATTTAATTTTGCTTGTGAATCTATCTTAGAACTGGATCATTGAAAATCAGATTTTCTCTCTCTTTTTTTTTCCTCTCTTTTTTCCCTTTATTTTCGCCCATTCTCTCACAAACCAAACATGATTTACATCAATTATCTTGTTTGCTGATTAAAAAGATCATGATGATTGATGTAAATCTTGTTTGATTTGTAAGAAAATGAAAAAATGAGAGAAAATTAGAGTCTTTTTTTAGTATAAATTTTCAAAATTAATTGAAATAGAAAAATTGTAATAATGAAATTATCATGTTACAAAATCGGAATTTTGGTTGGAATCTATTTACAGGATAGATTTGCAAGTAAAATTGATGTTTAAACATATTTTTTTAGAAAGTGAAGTATAGGATAGAGTGGAAAAATGTGCTGAAATTTGGAATTTTTTTTTTTTATGTAATTAAGCCTTTTATTTTCTTCAGTTTTGAATTTTCAAATTTATATCACTTCTAGGAGAATTATTATCCTTTGCTTTATACATATTCTTTTCCTTGACAAATTTCCTTCTTTTATCAAGGAATCATTGTTTTCTGGAGAATGTTTTTAGTGACAAACATTTTGCTAAGAAAATTAATTTTATTATATATATATATATTATTTAAGTTAATTATTTACTTTATTTTTATTTAATTATTAATTGGGAATTAATATTAAGAGTTAATGAGGAGGTTTGTTATCATTTTTTGCCAGTCACTAGAAATTTTGAGCGGTACAGTTCTCTCAATTTATGTCCTTCCGTGCAATCTATTACATAAATAGATAAATGCTCTTTTCTATTATGAACAAAAGTAATATGACCTTTTAATTATGGGTATAATAATAGACGCCAGGACCATGTTGCTATTATTTCTTTTTCTGCTTTTGTGTTAAGCTCTTTATTCTATTAATAAATAGTCTGCTACAAAAGAATTTTTTTTTTTTTTTTTGTGAATGTATCATAGTAAATTTCTTGCTTTTTTAAGGAAAGACCGAAGAAACAAATTCTATTTCTCTTATTTTCCAGGGTGATGAAGAATTAAATTATCATTATACTACTAGTTCCAGGTGGCCCCACCCTGATTCCACTTGATTTGTTCCTTGGAGTACCAAGAAACCTTTTCTCTCCCCAGCCATTTGGGGTTAAGAAGATGCGAAAACACCTCTCTTTGTATGAGAATGGTGTTTGCTAAGGTGTGAATTGTGAGAAAAGGGATTTAACAATTGGAGTTTTGATAAACTTTTTTAAATTTTCATTGTTTGGTTGTTAATGTGAAAATAAATTGGAAATGATTTCCTAGCTTTTTAAGTCATTGGTAGTGTTAGTTTTCTTTCAACAAAGAAATTGAGAATATTAGACTCATGAAGACTCCACATTTTTTCCATTGAGAGTTAGATAGAAAAGAAAGTTACATGGAAAAATGGAAATTATGGTGAACTGTGATGGCTTGACAATGATTGGTGATAGGAAGTGGTCGGTGAACTAATAGGTTTCTGGTTATGTGGTTCATTTTCAGGTTTCTTCCATTTTATGTGTTTGTACAAGTTTTGAAATTATTCTCAGTTTGGATAATTGGAAGTCATTTCCCTTTAAAATAAATCAGGTTCCCTAACACTTTTTGTTGACCAATTTCGTTTGTGCACAAAACACTAAAATGCCAAAAATGTTATGTATGGAGTAAATGGAGGCTAATAAGATGCAAAAAAAGGATATGCCAATGACCAGTAATGGGCTTGGTGGCCGCTGGCAACTGGTGATATGTGGTCAGTAAACTAATGGCTAAGTGGTTCAGTTGGAGGACTCTTCCTGTTTTTGAGTCAGTAACAAGTCTGAGAAATTACTCTTCCTAAAAATAGCAAGTCATTTTCCTTGTAAATGAACTAGTTTTCCTGTGGTCTAGACATCACTGGTTATTCTCCAACTTCCAATGTATTGAACTAGAAACGTGTAAAACAAAGAACAACATGCATGTCAAAATAGAGGCTAGGATCAATTTTTGTTGTAGCTTAGGTTATTCCTGGTCATGCCTAGTTTTGGAAGAGTTTCTTGCTATGTTAATTTAAACGCTAGAGTAGTATTTCTTTGTTTTTTCCCATTTTTCTTCGAACTTCATGATTCTTTTTCTATGTTGAGATTTTGTTCTCTGCAATGTAAGTCTATTACGAATGAGAAAATGAATATTTGCTTCTCTTATTTGAATAAATTTTTATGGTTCTTAACATTAAATGCATGTTATGCAAATGCCTTATAGGATGTAGATCTTTTCACTTTGTGGGCCGAGGAGACACTGATTGAAGACAATTTGGTTTTGGACATTCTCTTCCTTGTTTATTATGAGTCAATTAGTACTTGTAATGGTGAAACATGGAAAAATCTATGTTCAATTTACAAGGTATATTGCTTCCCATTTGAGATAACTGATGCTTGATTCATATCTTTCCTGATTTGGTTTATTAACAATTAACATCATGCCACAGGGGATCTTGTGTGGGTCTTATAATTTTGGAAAGTTGGCAGTATCAACTGAAGCACTAAAGTCTTGTTATCATGCCAAAGTTCAGTTGCTACTCATCCTTATGGAAACTTTGGACTTGGAAAATCTCCTTCAGTTAGTTCATGATGAAATCCCATTCAGGTCTCTACTTTGTTTTTAGCTCTGTTTCTTAAACATTTGGGTGTAATCTAGTAAAGTTATGAGTTCTTTTGGCTGTGGGAGGATGTTGTGGGAGCCACAGTAGAACAATCTTTTCGAGACATTTACTTACATAGGTTGTCTATTGTCCATTAAATACCCAATGTTATTGCTGCACTTGAGTTTTCGTGTCCTTTACTATTTGCTGTCAATTATCTAATACAGTGTTTATCTGCGTTTACACTTAGTAAAAGCACTTTTTAATGTTAGCTGTTGATATGTCTTAAGGTAGAAAGGACTTAAGAGTCATGCCCATTCTCGAGGCTTCCTTGTGTTGGATAAACATTGACCAATATTAGAGCATATGAGATTAGGTTAAATTCCTGCATTACTTGGTAACAAAATGTGCTTGCAAAATTGAAGAATGTAACAGCAGTCTGAATTTCACACTAATGCAGACAACTGCCAGCCTTTGACAAGAAATTGTCTCCTAGTTACCATTGTGTGCAGAAAGTAGAAAAGAGCCATTTGCTGATGCCATTCATAGGGAAAATTTTTTTTTCTGTATTGCAGACTGCTTAAAAATGTTTGGTTGCTTTTCTGCTAGACACTTTCCATTCTATGGTGCGAACTCAACTAAAAGAGCTTGATGAGTTTTGTTACTGTTTTGTTTGGTTCATTCTTATGTTATTTTTATGTTTTTTCCCTTTAATATTAATTTTTCTATGGTTGAAATTTTCAAAAACTAAATGGTTGAAATTTTCAAAAACTAACTATTGGATTTACTATCCTTGTCATGTATGTCATATTACCAACTTTCCAGTCAATTGAATGTGGATATGTATATTTCAGTTTCAAAGAGCAATTTAGATGACAAACATTTAATCACCTTATGCCTTAATTTAACATGTATGATCTACATCAAAGAAGCAGTAAATCCAAAGGTTGGTTTGTGAAAATGTGCATCCCTTAAAAAGCTATGGACCATATAAAAAACTAGGTAACTTATACATGCATAAGTTGATCTTGACCCATATATTTGTCTAGTAAAGGAGAAATTCATTTATTGAAATATAATTTATTAAACAAAAGCTGAATGTCCCTATTTGTCATTTAAAACATCAACCCTTTTATGATAAAACACTTAAAAATCAATGGCAATCATTAGCTGCAAACAGCTAACCATCGACTGCTAGCTGTTGACTGCACAACAACTGTGTACGATTGCTGAAATAAACAGGCTCTTTAATGGTGTGATTGTCTTTTGCAAATTGTGTAGGGTAATTGTAAGCTGTAGTCTGGGGTACAAGTCAAGGTAATTATTATTGTGGTGCTCATAAATCTGAATAATTTAGTCTTTCTTCGTAAAGCTATCTATGAGATAGTCTCGAATAATTCAAAATTCTCAATTTATTTCAGTGGATTTGCTTTGGGACTTTATGGTTACCTTTTCTTAACCATTTTTCCAGGAAAGGGTTGGGGGACAGTTTGCCTGGATGTGTGGGTTGGCACATGGGAGTTTAGGTTTTGGATAAACTTGCAGAAACTGATTTAAATAATTTAATAGTGATGCTTATGATATAATGACTCTTACATCAGTTTGTTCATTCCAAAATACATTCTTTTCATTGTGTTCTCTATGTGCTTGTTCTGATCACTAGAACTTGTTTGGTCATCTAGTAGGTCTGGCGCTTCCATATTTTCCTTGACTGATATTCAACAAATGGACGTGGTAGTATCTAGTTTTAATGCTTTTGAAATGAAAGAAGCAGGCCCGCTAATGCTTACATGGGCAGTATGTCTTTGTCTAATTTCATCACTTCCACAAAAGGAAGAAAATGTTGTGCTAATGGTGGGTGATTCTTTCAAATAGCTTCCTTATACCAGGGTGTAAGAATGCTATCAATGTTGACTTTCTTTTGTTCTTTGTGGCAGGAGATTGATCATGTTAGTTATCTTCGTCAAGCATTTGAAAGTGCATCACTGAGTTATTTTGTCGAAATTCTTGATAGTAGCTTGCTGAAGGAGTCAGATGTAAGTTATTTGATTGTATGTAAAGGTTATCAGTAAGCTACTTCGTATCTATGGATAAGCTGAGGGATTTGAAGTAGTTTTATGATCATTGTTGTCATCTCTTACTCTCCTGCTACCGCTACTGCCTGTATCTGTCCTGCTTTCACCTTTGCCACCCTATATGTTAAAATCTGTCTTTTCTGTTTTAGATTCATTCTGAAATGCTTGAATTTCTTAACGTCTCCAGGCTGTAAGGACAAAAAGAAAAAAAAGGGCTTCATTAAAACTTGATTGTAATAGCATTGTTGGCTAAGGGTGAGCAGTTTAAACAGAAAAAACTGACTAAACTGAAAATCTTTTGGTTTTTTTTAGAGAGTTGTTAAAAAAATTTGATTATTTTGGTTTAGTTTGATTTTGATGATATAAACACAAAACTAACCTGAACTCTTCAAAGTCAAATCATTAGATGGAACTTATTCATAAATAATATAAATATAACTTGATACATATATGTAATTAAAATACAGTCCATATCACTTTTATAATTAATATATGATATATCATTGAGATAAGTAATTAACAAAATATTGATTTATATTTATAAAAATCTAAAATTGTTTATTTTTTTTTCAAAGGAATTGGTTAAATCTGAACTGCACCAAATGAAATTAGTTTGGTTCTTATGCTGATTTTGTTTAGGCTTGGTTAGTTTTCTTTTTAACATTTTGTTGTTTTTTTTTTTTTTGGGTTCAGTTCATTGTGGTTGGAAACTTTTGCTCGCCCTTACTGTTGTCTATTCTGGATTTTGTTTTTCAAGAAGAATAGTCTTTTGTCATGGTGTTAATAATCAAATACAAAGTGGTCTGCTGCATCTTCCTTTCAATTTTGAAAGCTTACTGCTTCTCTTTACTACTCTGTGAATGAAGGCTTCTCTTTACTACTCTGTGAATGAAGGCTCAATTTGCATTCACAGCTCAGAATCTTTTTATGGGTTATTGTGATTGAGCTTTGGTGTTTCCAATTATTTCATGTTTTTGTAGTTTGCCTTTTGTTTCAGGCCTGGCGTTTTTCTTGATCAGTTAGTCTTGAGATTAATGATGCTGACTTGTATTTGTTTGGTTTGGTTGTTACACATTCTACTTCCTCACCTCTAGGGGCCTGTGACTGGTTATCGAAGTGTATTGAGAACGTTTGTTTCTGCATTTATTGCATCTTATGAGATAAATCTTCAGGTAACCTCACATGTTTTATTTTCTAAAGTGCTTGTAAGGCATTTACTTTTACATTTACTTTTTTTGAAAATTTTTTTTGAAAAAAAAAAATTTATTTGGGTTGCTTTTTCCATGATGCAGTTAGAAGACAGTACCCTGAATCTCATTTTGGATATTCTTTGCAAAATCTATCGAGGAGAGGTTTGTATTTGTTGCATTTATCCAGGTGGTCAGTTAACTTTATTTTTTCCTATTATTATATCATTCACTAAAGGGTTTATTGATTGGAGATGCTCTTGTCCTTGATCTCTGAAGGAGTCACTTTGTAATCAGTTTTGGGATAGGGAAAGTTTCATCGATGGCCCTATTCGGTGTCTTCTTTGTAATTTAGAGGGTGAATTTCCCTTCAGGATTGCTGAACTTGTTCGTCTTTTGTCATCCCTTTGTGAAGGATGTTGGCCAACAGAATGCGTGTAAGTGGAATTTCTTCTGTTTTTCTTGGTGACCTTAGCTTCAATTATATTTTTATATCACTACTTTGTACAATATAAATTTTGTATTTTCTCCTTGATGGTGAAGTTGATACTTGATAGATAGCAAAATTATAAATATGTCACTGGACCATTTTGTTGTGTATCTTAACATTGCAATGCAAGGTTCTCCAGCAGAGGTGGCCAATGGGTTGGGTCAATTGGGGTCAATTCAGGATGACTGTATGCGTTTGGCATTGTTTTTCTTTACTTTTAGAATGACATCCACTACTTGCAAAATATTTTATGGTTGATTCATACTCATCAGCTACTCGCTGGGATATTATTGGCTATGCTTATCTTCTAATCTCTCTCTTTTATTTCTTTGTCCATCCTGTCACTCTTGTATATCAATTTTTATGGTCTGCAATTTGTAAAATATTTAATCATGGATCACTGCATTTGGATTTACTGGAAAATGTTGAGGAATAGTAATCATATTGAAGGTATTGATTTAATTTTCCTAAGGTCAATTGGTGTGTATTAATAATATGATGTTAAGTAAATGATCTTTAAAGTGTTGACAGGATCATGGAGATTTTTTTTTTTGTAAAATTCTTCTGCTTAGGTCATAATAAAAGAATCAGATTTACGTATTAACTACATTTAATAGGTAAGAGTTGTGTTTTGGAAATTTTAGGCCATCATCTATCTTGTCTTTGGTTTTGTACCATTGTTGTTTTGCAATATGATGATGGTTTTGGCATTATCCTTTCTATTCACGCTCCTTACCTTCCAAGTTCTAATGTGATGCAGGACAGCTTGTCACTCTGAATATTTAGGTGGGATTTTGGGTTATATGAACGCTGGAAGGAATGGTTAGATATTTGGGCAAGCAATAGGTTAAAAAGGCAAAGAATCAAACAAGAAGAGAGGTTACTGTTCTGTTAAAGCACTGAGAAGTGTGAACATTGTTGATGAACAGAACCCATAGACAATGTCGATGAGTAGTTGTGGGTGGACAATAAAATAAAAGATTTAGGCTTCTTTGTCAAACTTCCTTAGGCATCACATCTAGGGTTGGATTGTATCACACAACTCAAAAAAAGAAAAGAAGCATAATTTTTGGAGATTCTATTGACTGAAAACAGAGTGAAGCATTGTGAAACTAGGTATTTATGGACTCAAAACTGATCCCAAAAGTCCAAGGCAAAGGACTTCAAAATGAGTCCTAAATCCTCTTAAGCATTTGGCTTTTCAAAGAATGAGAACTTGGACTTTGAAAGAATAACAAAGTTTCGTTTGTTTCGCGGAAAGTATATTTCAGGAAAACATGTTTTGTATTTTCCTCTATTTGGTACATTTAGGAAAATTAGTCAGCAAAAAATATTTTTTTAGTCAAAAGGAAAACAAAGTCATTTTTCAAGAAAATGACTTTCTGTTTGAAACAGGAAGTCACTTTTTGGACTTTGACAATTTCATCTAAATGAAAAAATAAATCATATAAATACGTGTATTTATGATTACTAATCATTCTTGACTACTGACACCCATTATCGATTATCATTAGCTAGTGGTGATCGCCAAAGATAGCCGAGACCCGCAAAAATTTTCATTTTTAATATATTTTTCTTATATTAAACAATAAATGGTATAAATAGAAAATATTTATGGTATAAATTTTGTTGTAATCTTATAAATCAAAAGAAAATTAATATTTTTCGTTGTGTCTTTTAAACACCATAAAATATGTTGTTCAGAAATATTTTTCTCATAAAATCTTTTTCTTAGACAAGTCATCTTTCGTGAAATAAACGAAGTCTAAATTAGTAATATTATCCTAAATCGGCAAGGAATCTAAATTAAGAATTTAAAAATGAAATTAGAAATCCTAAAGAAATAGGAAGCTTTTCCAACATATATTGAAATTATGGAATTTCCTCTAAGTTCAAAAAATAATATTCAGCAAGTTTGCAGCTTAGCGAGCATAAAAACACTAATTCTAGAGTATAATTAAGTTTCTAACAAAGCTTCTCATTATCAAACTTGTTGCAACCAAGTCCTATCCAACATCTGGACCACTTGCAACTTCGGGTCTCTCGAGTTTCTTGTCTGCATCGTAATTGCTATGCAAGTTCAAAGTGCTCCACATGCTGACTGTGTGGCGTACTAGGTTTGGTTTTTCATGAAATTCTAGAGGTTTTCTTTCAGGCTACCTCAATGTGAAAAGGGTAGAAAAAACTTTAGAAGCATGGAAAAAGAAGTATCTGGTGGAGGCTAGGAAGTTACTTTGATAAAGAGCATGCTGTCTAGTTTTGTCTATTTCATGTTATATTTTCTTATTTTGGCTTCATTTTCTAAAGGGACTATATAAAATACTAAGTGATTTGCTATGGTAAGGAGGGGATATTAGATTAGATTGCTTAGTATGATGAGATGTTATATTACTCTTTAGAAAGAGGGCTGATTGCTTGGTCAATGTTTGGATACGGTAGAGAGAGAAGTTCAGTTTTGGAAGCGGTTCATGATTGACACAAGGTAGACATAAAGAGTTGTATTAAAAAAAGTTTCTGACTTTTACATGGTTGAGAGGTATTCAACATGGATTTGATGAGCGTTCTATTTGATGCACAGGATTTATGTATTTGGTTGGAGAGAGTGAGGGCATGGGAGAGGAAGAAGAGAGCTTGCTCTATCTATCCTTTTCTTTGGAAATGTCTCGTGGGATTTGAATTGCTAATTCAGGTCTGACAAGCATATGCTAGGGCTAAACATGGTCTTTGGGATTTCATGAATCCAACCAAACATCACAGCACAATAAGTACTGGACCGAAAATATAAACGAAGGACTGAGACTGGACCTGAACTGATATTAATTTAAAATCAGCCTCAGTCTCGGTCCTTCTTTAAGAACTGTACTGAAGACCTGATCAAAACTGGATCGAAACCAAAATGAATCGAACTGAAGAACCGATAATATATATATATATATAAAATTTTAGGATTATATGTTAATTTAATACATGTATATATTATATATTTAAATAAAAATATAGAAATTAAATATTGTAAATATATTATATATTTATACACTTAAATATTACTTTATATAATTTTTTTATAATTATAAAGTTATATTTTTATTAATTTTATGCATTCAAAATAAATAATCTTATATTATAATATATTTCATAATATTTAAAATGATAGTTTATATGAATAAAATGGATTAAAATAGTTATAATTTTAAAATTTTAAAAAATAAATTTAGGACCGAACTGGAACTAAACCAAAAATAAAGAATCAAATAGAACCAAAGAACTTAACCAAATCGATTTTCGGTCCAATTCGGTTCTGGTTCTTCATAATTTCAGTCCCGGTCCCAGTCCTTCGAAATTTGAAGGACAGAGATTTCGGTCAGATTTTGGGGTTTTTCAAAACCCTGGACTGGACCAATCTCAACCCTAGCATCTGCTAACTGGTGTGCTACCTGTTTCTTCTCTTCCCTTCCCTGAGGTTGATTGTTTGGACATGAATGTCATAGATGTCCTTTGGACATAGTCAATAGACACTTTACGTACTCTTAACCAACTTTTAGGTGTAGGTGAAGGTATCCTAAGATTTCATTTTTTTTTTTTCGGTTTCTTGGAAACCTGGTCATGTGTCCAAATTGGGTATGGTCAGTGGTTTGAATCCATGTGGCAGAATGGGATTGGCACATTACTTAATTCTCCATTAGGAATTAATTGGTGGTTGTTGCAGGCACTTGAATTCCATGCCATCTGAAATAAGTCTAGTGTTTTCTAATACCTTTTGTTTTTCTAAAAGGGAGAGTTCCACAACTCTCTTATCATTTTTCTGTTATACACTGCATCAATCAATTAGGTCGTTGATGTCACTGCCGGAACTCTTCTGTTCTTATTGCAAATGACTTTGGAAGCTACAGTGATGTTAAGTTTGTCCATGTTGTTGGTACAGAATATGTAATTGTAAATAAAATTAACAGCAAATGAGGCACCAGTTTGTTATAGCATCGAATGTCCGGTGCCATTTTAACTCTTATGTGCACAAGTTTTTGTCATAAGGACACATAATTCTTTCTTGAGTAGTTCCTGGAAATGCCCGAAATCGTATCTTTAATTTTTATATTCAGATCTGCACTTTGATGAAGATTGTTATTTCGGTGTTGTGTATTGTTACAGTTTGTCTTTGTTTTGTTAACAGGTATAACTTTCTGGATAGATCTGTTGGTATATCATCCTTGTTCGAAATTACTAGTGAATCCTTGGTGGACAATGGTTCTCAAATTGTTGAAACTCATTTACCATTGCATGTTCCTGGGGTTGAAGGTTTGCTAATTCCTGGTAAAACTCGTGGACATGTTTTGAAAGTTGTTGGTGGTAATACTGCTCTTGTACGCTGGGAGGTAAAGGCACACAAGTTTCAGAATGTTTATCTAATATTTGCTTATTATGTTGGTGTAATTTCAGTTTCTTTTGCAATAATATTGGCTTTAATTTAGGCATTACTGTTTGTTGAAGACAAAAAGAATGATGAAGACACTTGTTGAGTTTGCATATCAAATCTGTTTTCCTCTCTTTTCTTTGATGTGCATTTGTCACTATGACACTATCTCTTTAGTGTAAAAAAGTATTTACTAATGATACCTATGGCCGTTGTGAATGGGTGGCACTAGATACCAAAACATATGCAGTCGTAGGAGAGGGGGGAGGGGGGCAAAATAGGAGTGAGAAAAGAGAAGAAAAGATTGTGAGGGCGGTGTGAACTATTTTCAAGTTTTGCAATGTCATAGTTATACTTCTAAAGTTTACATAATATATGTAGGTAAAATGAAAACCTAGAGAATTTAGGGCCATATCTATACTTCTAAAGAAAAATATGTGAAGCATATAAATATTTAAGAAATGAAACTCTCTGCATATATTCTAAAACGTGTAGAAAATTTATAAGCAAACAATATAAATTCCAAAAGGATTAGATGCCTAATGCCTCACATGGGACTGCCCCTTGTTTTGAAGATCTCAATCCTTCTTAATGGAGAGCATTGTGTTGATGTTTTAAAAGTGAACCATCTCAAAAATTTTTATTTGATGTAGAATGACAATATTACATTGCAATTTAATATTACTTATTGTTTGTTCATGCAAAAGCACTTTATGAATGATTGTATTTGGTGCATCCTAAATTATAAGAGCACATCCAATAACCTTCCAAGGTCCTCTCGCAATAGGTCTACAAATGAGTGATGGTGCTTTAACAAGTTCAAGCTTAGCTAGTTTATGAACCAAGTTGAGCCAAGTGCAATCTTGTTCATATACGATCAAAATCAACTGAGAGGATGTTTGAGATAACTTTTTGGAGGATATTTTAGCTTGTAAGTTCCAAAACGTTGTGTTCATAAGTTGTTTGGTTATTAGATTGACATTAGCTAATAGTTGTTTGAGACTCTACCGGCCCATTTTCACGAAAGCTCCAAATTGGAGCTTTTCCCTCACAGTTGCTATGGTTTTGAAAAAAAAAAAAGATAAAATTATCCTTAATACAATAATTCCAACCCATGGATATGTTGTCTTAAAAATCCTTCAACCAAAAAATGAACTAAACAATGAATGTGGTTGAAATATTTTGGGAGGTCTTATTTTTTGTATCAAATTATATTGGACGACTAATATTATTAATTCTTAAGTTTTATTATTCTTTGAATCCCAACTTCGTTTGCCTGGACGGAAAATATATTAAGTATTATTAATTATCTATAATATACCTCTCACAAAAATAATTTAGTTTACATATTAATTATGATGGTCTTACTAGAAATTGAAAATTGTGCCACAGACACATGGGAAATGTAAATTATCATGTTGTTGTCAAATATTTCATACATTTTTTTAAATTTTTTTGTTTACTATTATTAAATTCATTATATATAAAATCATATTATATAATATATAGTTTTAAAAATAAATCATTCTTACCGATTATTTTATACGTGAACAACTAAAGTGACCTATGCTTGTACCTACTACTTGATCTTCGTCAGTTATCAACTACTTGCTACTAGTTGCCAATTATTGCCCGCATGTAACAACCAAACCAAACAGGCTCTGAAAACCTTTTCCCCTATGCTTTGGCTGTGAACAAAATTATTAACAAACTAAATAAAAAAAAAACCAATTCATCTAGCAATATGTTTTTAAGAAATTTGTATGATAAACTGTACAATCTTTAATTAGTATATTATAAGCATATATGATAAACAGTTTTTAAAAATTACATCTATTCGTATTATGAATAAAGATAAATAGTACTTAAAAGTCGAAATCAATTATTTGTAAATTTATGCAAAAGTTGGTTTGTTAGAACTTATTGGTTCCTGAGACTAATCCAATTGAGTTTAATTTATTTTATTCTTTGCTCATTTGTTAAAGAGTCTTAAAGGCTCAAGCTTGGATTGTTAACCATAATAAATGAGCTTAAGCAAATTTTTATCAAGTTGAGTTCTAGATGGCTTACGAGTAGCTTGGCTCATTCATTTGTAGCCCTACCTCATTAAGTGATCTTTTTCATGTATTATCAACATTTCCTGTTTATGTGACCATGAATGGTGGATGCCATATTTTTATTCTTTTTAAATTTCCTCTTGAAATATCTTGTTTTTTGCTTATCATTTGCTCATTCTCGAAATGGCTATTATGCGTGTCATTTTAGGGATGACAATTCAAGCCATATCATGTTTAATTATGTTGTGTTGAGACATGTATGAAACACAAAAATGCTCAACCCGAACATGATCTATTTAATTAATTGTGTCAAAATCTTCATCCTCAATACGAACATGTTTATGAAACAAGTTACATGACATTATCGGCATAACCCGTTTAATTAATCGTGTTATTTATGTGTCATGACACGAAAATACATGTTTAATCTAAAAAAATATAAAAAATTAAAAATTTTTAATTTATATATTGAGAAAATAGAGACTAAATATTAAAAATATAAACAAATATAAGGTTGAATTCAAAAATATTTTTTTATATATAAACACATTTATGTAAATAGTGTTTAAACATATATATTTGTGTTGTATATTACATATTAACCTATTAATCCGATTATATAATTGTATTTATTGCGGGTTAGACAAGTCAACTTGTTTAAACTTACTTTTTTACCGTGTTGACCCGTTTATGACTCAAACCTATTTATGTCAAATTCAAACCCGTTTCACTGGGTCGTGTAAAAAATTGTCAGCACTAGTTTTGCACATCATATCTAAAAGATGTGACTGAAATGGTTACAATTATTCTTTCTTTCTTTCTTTTAGGGCCACAAATGAAATGCGCTGAACTGATCTTGAGCTAGTTCAAGCTTGGTTTATTTATTAAATGAGCCTAAAATTTAGACTTGGGCTTGGTTCATTTATTAAACACGCTGAGCTGAATACCATTATATTTGTATATGGTTCACGAGTCTAATTGAGTCTTAATCTTTCTTAAACATGAAATTGTAACTAAACTTTTTCATAAAATTACTAAAATTATAAGTGTTTGTTTTGCATATTTTAATATACTAAGTAATATCTATTTTTTTTAATCATTTATATAACAAAATGTATAGTTGTAAGTGTTACACTGTATCCATGTATTATAGAAATTGAAAAATCAGTAATCTGAGTGTAAAAGTTGTTTATGAATCTAAATGAGCTGAACAGGCCCATGAATAAAAACAACTAATATAATCAAGCTATTTGAGCTGGCCTATTTTGAGCATAGAATCAAGCTCTTTGAACGAGTTAACGAGTCTAATGAGTTGAACGCAACCATTTTCAGTTTTGGCTCATTTGTGAGCTTGGAAGTTAGGCTTGAGAATAGTTTGTTTATTATATAAACAATTGAATGAGCCTTTATCGAGTGTCATTGATATGTTCACAAGCGCTTGGTTCGTTTATAACCCTACTTTAGTATGTTTACTTGGCACTTCCTGTTGGATTTTTTGCTTTTCTGGTACAACATAATATTTTATGGATCCTAGGTAGAAGAAGTTTGTATACGTATACATAAAAGAATTTATAAACCTGTGAATTTGAACTATGCAAAGTTTTTGGATACCTATATAAATTCTTCTTCTATTGCTATGTCTGTTGTCCAGAATACATAAGGCTATGCATTCTAGCAGAGAAGAATTTGATATCTGTTTGATTTTTGACAATTCAATTTCTAGTGCCCACCTGTTCCTTGCTAATACGTGCATTTTATTTTATAGCACACACAATCTGCGCTGCTTATCATACTTCTGCGTTTGGCCCAAGAGTTATATTTGGAGAGCAACGAGGAAGTTCTTCTCATTCTTGACCTTCTTAGTCGGATGGTGTCTTTTAACATGGTACCTCTATTGTTGAAAGCTTTCTTGTGATTGGTAGATGAGCTTAGTTCGCCAGTAATGAAACTTTTAAAATGAAGCCTATGGTATCTAATTTGAGGGACTAGGTCTCCAACCTTATTCTTTTCCAGCCAAATGTTCTTAGCTGTCTTCATTTTCAGGCTGTAGCCTTTTCTTTGATGGACATTGGCAACTCATTTTACATTCAAGAAGCTGGAATAAACAGGCAGATGGAAAGGCAGTTTTGGTAATTAAATTGCAGAAATGCTTTCGTGTTTCTTCTTTTCTAATTCCATTTTTGGTTCAATTCTTGATTGGCTTCAGCTCCCATTGACTCTTTCTTTTCCTCCATTTCTCTTATACTTTTGCTGTTACATTTGCTGCAGGGTGGTTGAACTTGTTTGTGCAGTTATAAAAAATTTGTCTCCCACTTCTGATGGCGCTGCAATGATGTCCATGGGTGTCAATATTTTAGCAAGGATGTTGAAATGGTAATTCAATCCTTGGTTCTGTCAGGTGATTCTGTATTTATTCATGTTTTTTGCAATCATTTGTTGTATGTACAAGTAACTCTTAATGCTATTGGATTTCTTCTAGGTCATCTCACTAGATTAGCTGTTATTTTCAATATTAAATTTACTGTTCTGTCAACAATATTTGTTTGTAAGCCAAGCTTGTGGGTAAAATCCAGTTGTTAATGCACTTGCTTTTCTCCCCTATCGGGCAGTGCTCCATGTAACTTGCTCTTTCCCCCTGTTGGCCAGTGCTCCATCTCTTGTGGCTACTGTTGCTTTGAAAACAAATATATTTGAGATGACTTTAAAGACAAGTATGTTCGATGTTGGCTATGATGGCTTATCAAGGTAAGATATAGGATTGTAATATAATTCTCTATACAGCTACAATGCTGAAGTTTCTGAGAAAGCATGGATGTTTTTCTAGAATGAATTGGGTTCTAAATTTAGCTGTTGGATGTGGAATTGCTGTTACTTGTGATGAGTGTGCCTGACTTCTCCTGTATTCTGTGACATACTCATCCATTCTTGTATTATTACCTATTTTCATTGTTCCTGTGAAATATTTGTTCAACTGGGTATTCCTGTTCTTTTTTCTTTTTTTTTTTTGGGCAGTCAACTGAAGAATATGTTGCAAAGTCAAAACTAGTACAAACTTTACACTCAGCGCACTGAACAAACATCAACACCTATAACAGAACTCTTAACAAACTAAATCTAGATTTACAGTATTCCTTATATTGTTGAACACTTCATCAACAGTAATAGTTTTCTGTTGGAAAACTTTCTGATTCCTGGCTCTCTACATATAGTATACTGTTGCAATAAATGCTGTTCTTCTTCTCTTACTTAACCTACTATTTCTACTAGCCTTCTTGCTGAACCAATACACCTCTCTTAACCATGCCAATTGCACCCTTTTGATTTGACACATTTAAACCTTTCCACCATATCAGTTTAGAGAGAGCATGCAAAGAACAAGTGATAAATAGTCTCATCACAACTTCCAGAAGGCTCCCAACATGTCGCAGACAAGTCCCATTTTTTTGTTACAATACTTCAATAAGCAATTTATCTTTAATAGCTAACGTTGTAATGAAACCTTGACTTGGTATATATATATATATGGAGCCCCAAATGTAAGAGTTGTTATAGCAATTACCTTGTAAATTCTTTTGCCTGCTACATATATTCAAATCCATCAAAATAATTACCATTACACAACATAAGATTTGTTCTTTACTCTTCGCTGAGGGAAACATTGGAGATGGGAGTTCCTATTTGTTTTCTCAAGAGTGATCTAACAAGTGCATTTTCTTTGTTTATGTGTGTGCTTAGGAATAATGTGCATTTTATTTGTCTGTGTTTGTCTGTTTAGGCATGAAATTTACAGTCATTATTTACAAGTTTTTGGGGGAAGTGTTACCATTTCCCCCGTAATTGAAAGTGGGGTTTTAAACATGGGCTGTTATGTATTGAAACGACTGATTCATTGTGGCTTTTGGCATACCTATTCGATATTCTTTTTTTCATTACCCCTATTTCTAGATTACCTTTAAATTATCTGTTACTTCTACAAGACAACTGATACATACAATTTCAATTGTTCCATACAATGTAACATCGACATTGCCAAGAAGAAAAAGTAAATTAGAGAGGATGAATTAGGGTTGAGCACGCCAATTCGGGGATTTAAAAATCCTTTGGATTGAGTTGAACTCTAGTCCCTGAAAAAATTGAAAGACCAAAACCAGACTAAAAGGAGAAGGAACATGACCCAAAAAATGGGTCCAGTTTGTTACCTATTTTCAGTTTCAGTTGGTCTTGTTTGGATCAATATAGTTCAATTCGGTCCTTGGTTTCAGACCAAAAGCAATCAAACCCACCAACCTCAAATGGATCCAAATGTTCCTCTTAAAAAATTTTAAACAATCAATTTTATCTTTTTAAGGGCCAAGTAAAAATATTAAATTAAGGACTATACAAGCTCATTGGCGCATTGCCAATTAATATAGTGGTGGAGGGGGTTGGAGTCAGCTCCTACTCTTGTTTTCAATGTGGGTTGTGGGAAAACCCAAATCCCATAATTTTTTTTTCCCACTTTGCTTTACTAAATTTGAAGTGTTGTATCTTTTTAGTTATAAACTCATTATATATATATATATATATATATATATATATATATATCATTAATTTATTATTAAAATACTCATTAGAAATATAAATGCTTAAAATATATTCACAATCAACTTGTTTCTTAGTAAATAACACTATAACTAATGTTAATATTATATAATATATAGTTATATAACTTGATAGTATGTTATTTATATATTATTAAATAAATATATTATCTATATGATATATTTAATTTCTGTATTTTGAGTTATATATAAAATATATTTACATGTATAAAAATTATGTAAGGTCTGTAAAAATGATATAATATATATATATATATATATATATATATATATATATATACACACACAGTTTTTTGATGTGATTTTGATTCATTTAGCTATGAAGGATTGGAATCATACACTATATGATATTTTCAGTTTAGTTCCAGTCCGATTTTCAAAAAACTCTTCAGTTATTTTCAGTTCAAATCTACTTTCAGTTTAATTTTTTTAGGTCAGTACAATATTAGAAGACAATTCATGAAATTTTAAGCAAGTTATCATTCTTCTTGTAAAGCTTCAAATTCAAATGAGTCCATGCCTATTCATCCTTTTTTATTCTTGATACCATGACTTGTCGGAGTTACCAATCCTGCCTTGGTGTAGATTGACTAAAATGTCTCCCTTGTTTCCACTCTCTCCCTTCTACACGCAACATGCAACTAGAGAAAAGTTAAACAGCTTGCTCTGCCTCTCTCCTTCAATAGGCGGTTTGGGCTTTTGTTAATATTTGTCTTCTGGGGTGTGGTTTTGTCAACTATAAGTCCATGTATTACTTTATTGTGCCAAAATATTGCTGCGATGACCACAATTTAGAGCCTTGATTGAAAGGGCTTTTTTTTTTTTGGGTAATGTAACTGCCCTTAGGGCCACCACTGGACTGGACCATTACTTTAAAGGCCTTTTTTTGCCTGCACAAAATGAGTAAATTTTTAAATTCAATGAATGGGTAAGTAAAAAATCAAATTAAAACAATCTATTTATATTTGTAAGCTTTCATTTCGGAATTATGTAGATAAGTATAAAATAAATTGAAGCTGAATAATAATTTAGCTTGGTCAATGTTGCTAATCTATAAATGAATTTGTTCCATGCATGGTTGGTAAGTTGATAAAGAAATTTTAAAAACTGTTCTTTTGAAAATTTTATGTAATTTACAAATTTTTTTTTAGAAAATAGTTAAAAAAATAAACTGAAAGTTAAAAGTTTAGGTTAAATTTTTAATAGTGTAGGATGGTTAGTCATGGATTTAGTTTCTTTATTTGGTTTTTTATACTTGTTAGTTAGTTGCATTTCTTTGTTTTAGCGAACTTTGTTAATACCTATTACTTTACTACTTTGTTTATGGTTTTAGCCTGTTAATGATCTTTGGTTGCTCTCCTTTCTTACTTGGTCTTTTGTCTTGGGGCACTTGCATGCTGTATAAATATTGAACTGCGTCTTTCATCTGTAAGGATTGCCATTATTTGTGTTGATTTTTCTGTCTAACTCTATAGCACTTTGTTTTGTCTAGTGGATCGTGGTTACTTTCTGCGAAACTGGCAAAAATGCTCTTAATAGACTCTGAGAAGAATGAATATGATAATCCATTAACAATATCAGGTATATTTAGTTATGTTTCTTGCTCTTTGTCATGGGTACAGTGATCTTACTTTCATTTATGTATGCAATTTATCTTGTTCTACTATATTTTCTTTAGTAGATACTTTTTTTCTCAATAGTTGGTATATATTTACTTTTTCTTTTTTTTTTTTTTTTTTTTTTTCAATAGTTGGTCTATTTTTGTTTTGTGAATATTTGATATTTATGGATGTATACTTAGACATAAGACAGAATCATGGATGAAGGTTGCATAGTTGTTTGAAAAATTTTCATCTATTCTTATTCTTAGTGTAATACTTGTCTCAAACTTTGAAGGACTTTGGATGTGAAGACATTTTGATTTGGCTTTTCAATGATGGATGTTATACGATTGCAAACCTTTGTATCTAAGTATATCAATCTTTTCATTGGATGCAACACCCAAGCATAAATCAATGTAATTGTGTGGTCTAGTCTGGTTGTTTAATCACAAGAGATGAGGAAAAATTCTTCTACATTTGACATGAGTGCAAATGTCTACCTTCTTTTCATGCATCTCTTGTTCTTTCATTATACAGCCTTAGTTCAGTGCACAATGACAGATTCACAAATATGCAAATAGCAAATGTAGTAAGTGGCGGTGAGGAAGGCCCATCTAATATTAGCAATTGAAAGTTTACATCCTCCTTTCTCTTTGCAATCACACCGTTATGTTTTGGAAGTAACATTTGATGCATATGACATTTATATGCTTCTCATATACATTTGACTTTTACCCATCTTTTTGTTAATCTGGCGCATTTTAAACACTATTATTTATCTGCTTATCATGTGAATACCACTTTGGCATCATTCTTTGTGGTTTTATTTTCTGTAGCTGTGAACTGTGTGGTATTTTTAAATTTGTACGGTTCTAACTTGGTGCTTATATTCTAATACACTTCGGCATCATTCTTTGTGGTCTTATTTTATATAGGTGTGAACTATGTGGTATTTTTAAATTTGTATGGCTCTAACTTGCGGCTTATATTCTTATACGTATGCTTGCTTTAATATCTTAAATAAGGGAAATGATACTAATATACTTGTATCTTACTCATTGTCATCTCTAACTCTAATAGTTAGATCAATTTTAGAGTGACGATACTCTAGAAGTCGTGATTAATTTTATTAATATCCTAATACAGGTGCGCGAATTTGAATTATTTTTGTAATGAATTAGAAAAAGCTACTATAATAATCCAATGAATAATTAAGTGGGATACTTTACAAAAATTATAAATGGTGATTAATTTTATTATTAATTTCTTTTAAACTTTTTCTTAAGTTTCATAAAAATGAGTATTTATTTTTTATTGCTTCAAAATTATAAATTATTATTTTATGTTTATGTTACATGATAAAAGAGGCTTAAATAGTTTGGAAAATGAAAGCAATATTTCAATTAAGATTAAAGTTGAAAAGGGCTTAATTGAACTTTACTCAAAGTTAAGGGGGGGAATTGAACTTATCCCATTCTCGATACCTAATCCGTATTGGAAAAGATCTGTATGGAAACTTTCTTCTGCTTATATTAATATGCAATGCTGGCGAAATTAAAAGACGTTTATAGCCCAATAACACAGTGCTGTTTTCCTGCTGGAGCAGTTAAAGGAAAAGGATAACTGAGTCAATTCAAACCAATGAAAGTCCCAAACCACCCTCAATTCAGTTGAAAACCACCAAATCACCCTTTTCAATTTGGATGCACCAACTGTAATGCATTTATTATATGAATATATAGATATGGAGCTTTTTTTCTGATTTGCATATTATGATTCCTTGCAGTGCTGGAATTTACCAAACAGCTGGTGGAGACAAGATTAGATAGTGATCTTGTTCTAGCTTTAGCTGTTTTCTCTCTGCAGTATATCCTAATTAATCATGAGTACTGGAAGTACAAGGTGAAACATGTCAGATGGAAAGTAACGTTGAAGGTATTCTATTCTCTGTTAAGTTTATTCTCACTTGTTTTGTTTATGGACAGACTCATAAGATGAGTGCTTCCAAATGCCTTTTGGGGCATTTGATCTTGCTGTGCTTCTAACGATTAGAATTTTTGTCCAGCGGCCTGAGACTTTCAACTTGACACGCTGTTTAATGGCCTTTTTGATAGTTTTATTTTGGATGAATGAACTTATAAGATGGTTGAAGCTCTGGAGGGTGAGATGAAGTTCTATGGCTATAGAGAACTAATGGAAGAGAGAAATAAATAAAAGCTCAAACTGGTTTTTGCAAGATTGTGGTCATGGTGCATCCTGTTTTGTATTATTATCCTAGCCTGGAACCATTCATATAATTTTATCTTATTGTCATATTTAGCATCACTTTAAGGTGTCATTGATATGAACAATAGTATTTGTAACAATAAATTAGATAGGCTGGTTTTTCTTTGCTGGGCAGAGATGCTAGAAGAATTTAAATAAATCAGTTCCCATTTTCCATCACTTTCTTATGCCAGCAAAATGGATTTCTAATCATAATTTTTACTGTTGCAGGCATTGGAAGTGATGAAAACATGCATGATGTCAATATCTTTTTCCGAAAAATTGCGTACACCTGTACGTGATATGTTACTCACTGATTCTTCTATTCACAGTGTGATCTTTCGACTTGTTTGTACAACTAAACGAACATTAGAGGTCAGCCACGTTTTTACCTTCTTTCTATATTATCTTCCTAGTGATGAGTCATTATTTTCGTTTGCTTATTAAAGCATATATAAACAGAACCTTTATGTCAGCCGTCTCATTGAACCAGTGGAGATAGAAGGATTTCAGCTTGCTATTAGTTCTGCTTTGGAGATTCTGTACTTTATGCTATCCAGATTTTCTGAGGTATCCTTTAGGATCACTAATTTCTTTTCAGCATACTATTTGAATTGACAGGATATTGTCTTTTGTTGTGTGCTCATTAATCATGATCTTATGATTTTTAACTTTGGGCTAGAGTTTCAAGTACTCAATCACTTTGGTTCCCACTCTAAAGTCTGGAAAACTATATGAACCTATATAGGGCCAATTGCCTTTAGAAACATTGGGTGTTTTGTGCAGACTTTCTCTTGGGAGAACAGTTGCTTCCTGATTTGTTCTATCTTCTCTAATCACCTGTAATTAATTGGCATATATATTGTGCATTTATGCCAAAAATCAATTTCTTGTTTTCAATCCAATCTGCTTGATATATTGTGTTATATTTTCAGGATGTCTCCTTTGGTCTTCCTGTCTTTCACCAAGCAGTGCTGTCATCGTCAACCAAACCTATTCCTGTTACTGCAGCTGTGATATCTTTGATATCATATTCTCGAAATCCTGTATGAACATGATCATGCCCCAATTATATTTTTTTTTTTTTGTAGTAATTGCATTAGCATTGCATATTCCAAATGATGCATTGAATTTGATTTTATGTTACTAATTCTTGGTTCATTTGAGATTTACAGTGAAATGAATGATAAATATTTTTTCCAGCTAATATTTTATTCTGAAATTTTATCATGGAATTCCTATTCACGAGAAACGGATATTCAGATTACATGAAATAGTTTCTAATTCTCATGGTTAAGAGGTTGCATTTGCAATTTTAGAAATTTGAAGTTACAATCTTTTTTTGTTTAGATATTTATGAATGTTAACTTGATTCTTGTGCCATGTCTTGATAATTTCTTTACTAATGATAACTCTGCAAAGTGCCTGAGGTCTTCATAAGGTTATTGCCAATATTTTTGCATCCTTGCCAATTCATGCAGCCCTAGGTTTTAGTCATGGTTGGTTCTTTCAACATCTAAGCAAGCTCAAGTGAGCCATGAATCCAGTGGGGGATTCAAGCATAATTCTAGCAGCTCTGGTTGTTTTTGGAGGCCCAAACATGATGGGTTCAATAGAATTCATGTGCTAGTTGGGACGTTACATTGCCTGATTCCTTCTTCACTTCTATCAATTAATATTCTGATGTACTTTATTTATAACATTACTTATATTTCATATTTTGCTAATCATATATTAGATCAAATTTCACATTGTTCTGTACAGGGCATACAGATTGGGGCTGCCAAGGTATTGTCTACTCTGTTGATGATGGCAGATCTTTTACAGCCATATTTTTCTACCAATGTGTGTTTTGGTCTTGATGATGAGCAGGTTAGACTTTTTGTGTTTGTGCCTTTTCTTCTTTTTCTTCATTTTCTATATTATGGTTGTTTCTAATTTCTATTAACTACTTTGTTTTAGATTGCAGATTTAATGCATTCGATACAAAGCGCATTATCTGAGCAGGTGGAGAGGAATGAAGATCTATTTTTTGCTATAATCAATATGCTTACTTCTGCAGCACATCATCAGGTTTGTTGCTGCATGCAGAAGTTATATGGTTATGTTCTATTCGTAATTTCCTATTCGTCAGTGCAGTTAAAAGCATACGAAGCGCTCATTTAAGTGCTACAGCAAAGCTCAAATGGAGTCTACCACTTTTAACATCTCCAGGTGAGGCACCTTTAATAAGGTGCACGCTTTGAGCGCTTAAGTGAGGGCTTTTTTTGATGCTCAAGGCAGAGAGCCTCGCTTTGTTAGATTCGTTATAATCAATTCTAGATAATTCAGTTTTCTTATTTAGTTGGTGTCCTACTTCCACTCAGTTTCTTTCTTTTAATCTTATCTTGCCTTTACCTCTTATTTTATTTCCACCCCACTTATTCTGTCTTACATTGCCTTAAAACATTTTTTTTATATTCTACTCTACTTCTTTCCTATCTTATTTCCACTCCGCTTATTTTGTGTTGCATCATGTTGAATTTTTTTTTAATATTCTACCCCACTTCTTCCCTGCATCACATCACTTCTCATTTCTTGTCCTTTTATCTTTTATTATTTCTTATTTCTAATCATTTATTTTGTTTATTCATATTCATCCTCTAAATATCCCTTTATTCTCTTACATAATCTAATTTTTCCATTAATTTTATTAATTAATTATTTAATAATTTTTGCATTGCTTCAGTAAAGTGAGTGCTTAGTTTGCGCTTTGTGCTTTAAGCAATGAGAAGACATTGCTTTGAAGACGCCTTTCGCTTTTGATTACCTTTCTATTCCTTGTGATTTATTGCCAGACATAAGCTAGAATCATGACAGTGAACTTCAATCTTTTTATGATGTTGATGTTTATCTGCTAAGTTTTGGCCCCCCTATATTTCCTAGTTCTGAGAACTAGTGGGTTGAAAAGATGGGACCCTAACTGAATAAGAAGTGTCCTCTGCATTGGTGTATTTTTGCAAATTACATATATAAGGACATGGAGATTTTTAAAGTTCGTCAAACTATAAAGGTATTAAGCTCATGAGTAATATTATGAGAACTATGACAGAGTAATGGAATACAGATTAAGATGTTGAACAACAATTTATGAAAATGAATTTAGTTGTGTTGGGAAGATTATGGAGGCACTTTTTCTCATCAGAGAGCTAATGGAGAACCATTTATGTATTTGTAGATCTGAAGTATACTTATAACAAATTCCAGAGGAAGCTTCTATATGATGTTTTGGGGAAAAAAAAAGAAGTATCTATTGGTACATAAATGTGTTGAAAGATGTCATGAATGGGCTGCAATTCATCTTGGACAAGGTTGTTTGAAGATTTTCCTATCACAATTAAATGACACCGTATTGAGATCTTATCTTTCATTTGGTCAAGAATGAGTTGATAAAGCACATTCAAGATGATGTCCCTTATTTCATGGTGTTTGCAGATATAATTTTAGCACACAAAACCCACATTTGGGAACTAATGCAACCCTAGTTATAGACGAGCTTACTAAAGCCTGAGGATTTCGAGTAAAACTAGAACAAATTGTATGTATAATTCTAGTAATGAAAAAGAAAGTGATCAAAATGTGGCTAACTTGAATAGCTCAAAGGACATGCTACAAACATCTAGGGCTGTTTATAAAGGAGTGGTGGAACTATGATGATGTCGATAGTATAACATGGAATTAAATAATGGCCGTTACATGACAGTATTTTTAGCCTCAGTTGTCGTTATGGTTTTAATTTAACAGCTGAAAATTTTTTGTAAACCATAATGGCCATTATATAATTATGCAGATTTTTTTTTCAAAGTTCACATGCTATATGGTCCAATTTTTTGCACAAGCAGTCAGCTAGCACCCCGAAATATATTACCAGCCAGTTTTCATTTGGGTTTTTTGATTTTCCTTTCAATTTTTTGTTTTTTCTCTTTTATTTTTTCTTCCATTTCATTTGTGCCCAGACAAAACCCAACCAGCTTATTGTTAAAAAATTCTTCATAGATTACCTCTAAAAATTAAAAAAATTTTAAAAGCAAAATTTATGCATATTAATTAGTTGTAAGTCATAGTTTTAGTGAATTATGAAAGTATTTTATAGTTTGTAATATTTCCAATTTTTTGCATAATATAGCGGTTTGATGTTATTGTTACGATATGAACTTGACAACCTGTTACCACACGACTGTGATTGCGATTCAAATCCATGTCATATAATGAAAGCAAAATACCATGTTGAAGGGTAGTTTTGCAAGATTATGATTCATGCAATATGATTCTCAAAGCAAGTGTTGGGTGACGGAGAAAAAAAAGAATGAATGCAAAATTGTCATGGCATAATTGAGGATATAAGATGTTTATGCATATGATAAACAAGATAAGGGAGTGAATGCATTCTTAGAAAGGTGGGAGAGATATCCACTGAAAAAAAAATGTAAGAAGGGGCTTGAGGTAGTTTAGACACATGCATTATAGACCAAAAAATCCTACGGTAAGAAAGATTGAGAACATTGAAGTTACAAATATTAGAAGGATTTAGTATTCTCAAGGCCTTTATTTGTCAAACATGCTACCTTTGCGAGAAAATTAGAAGTTGTAATATTTGTCTCTTCACAAATTTTCAACAGTATATTAATTTTTTATTTAATTCATTTTTCAACTTTCAAAGAACGTTGGAAAAGATAATAATATCCTATCATCTCAATCTGAATTTGTTTTTGCATGCATGTGAATGTTAATTTGGGTAACTTTTTCCCACTTAAACTTAGGAAGTTTTATCTTGTATACCAAAGTTTGTATTTATGGATTTTATTTTTAAAACAATTCATTGATTCATAAAAAAAAAAAAAAAACCCTCAGGATGTTGAACTTAGTTGTTGCTGCTTAATAAGTTACTACCTCAGCATTAAGGGAATCAAGCAGGTCAAGGAACTCTAACTTCGTTTTGGCTTTGTTTTTCCTAATGAACCAAATAGAACGGTTTCACTTATTTCTAGAGAAGCCGGACTTCCTTAACCTATTTCTAATGGTAGAAACAAGACCTAGATTTTTATAAGCATATAGCCCTAAACTGCATGAAATGAGTTTGGGATTCAAGCTTAGTTAAGTTAAAGATGAGTACATATGGAATGCCAAAGTCTTTTCTATTGTTAGGTAATTTTTTGGTTATTAGTGCTAACCAAAATCAACAATCATAATTTGTTATAGATTCAGAGGCCTCATCAGGCTCTAGTTGGTGCAAACAATGTGTTGTTAGGATTGATAAATTGATGAGTATTTGTCTTGTTGAATGGTATTAATGTGCAACATAGTTGTCAAAGGCATGCCTCAGGGACGCTTCGGGTGTGTAAAAAATTTTTGGATCCATGGACTTCACTTGCTTGAATTTCACAAACTTGGGTTTCAATGTTAGGGTTGTATCACAAACACACCAATTGGATTTAGGCTTGTAATGTTGGGTAGACCTTTTAGCCATTTTGGTTTTGGCTCTCCAACATATATATGTCGCTTAATATTGTCATTCTTTTTCAAAGTGGGATATTTGTTTCACATCTTCCAACACTTCCCTTCAAGTGCAACTGGGTTTGGCTCGCTTCTGGAGTCCAGTTGTCACTTACTAAAACATCGACTGACTGCCTCAGGGCCCGGCATCTTCGACTCTATTAGACAGCTTTCAGTTTAGTCCTCAAATTTGCCTCAAGCTTCGCATACATGGTCCATGATCCAATAGGTCTGGGTCTTTATCTAGCGCAGCGTAAATCTCTCAGGCTTAACCTTAGCAACTTTCTTTGCGTGGATTGAACAGTTATCCCTTGGCTTGTTAGGACATTGGTGGGTTGAGGTCCAAGCCCAAACCATTTAATTCTACCCATTCTCAACCGGTTTCTATTTGTCACTTCTATCCTTTCAATTTGATTTCTTCAATTTCTTAATATGGTATTAGAGTAGGTCTGGTTCGGTTTGATTTTTGTTTGTTATCTAATTTTCGGGCTGGTGTCCAGTTTCAGCAGCTCGGTGCGGTGTTGCCACTGCATTCAATTCAATTTTCATTTAAGGGGGAGGAATTTCAATTTCATGTGGTCAACTAAATAGTTGCCACTTGAGGATGGAGTGTTAAAAGTTATCCCATATTAGATAAGTATATAAAATATAAAAAGTATATAGTGGTTTGGGCATAACTATTTAATTGGTTAGTTCTAATTTTTTAGTAATGGTTGACCCAAATTTATTTTAACCCAATCATTCTCGGATTTAACCTCCACTTAATTTCTGTCACTTCTATTCTTTCAATTCAAATTTCTAATTTCTTAATATGGTATGTCAAATGAGATTGGATAGAACTCATTCCTTAAAGCTAGCTCATTGTAACAGTTCAGTAACTTGGGGATGTGGGACAAATTCAACTTCTAACACCCGCCCTCATGCCTAACGTGACATGCAAATGGGCTGGGGTCCAAACCCATCATCGTGGGCAAAAGCGTTGCTTTGATACCATATAAGAAATTCTGGAATCCATGAACTTCACTTGCTTGGGTTTAACAAACTTGGGTTTAAGTGTTGCGCTTGTATCACAAACACACCAATTGAACTTAGATTTGTCTCTAATTGGGCTTGAAAATGCGCTTGTAATGTTGGGTAGATCTCCACCAAAATGGCCTTAACCATTTTGGTTTTGGCTCTCTAACATATATATGCCACTTAACATTGTCATTCTTTTTCAATTTGGGATATTTGTTCCATATCTTCTAGTTGGGCGCAAGGCGCACCATGTTCATGGCTCTGCATCTTTGAAGGTCATAGGCGGGCGACATTACTCAAGCGCACGCTTTTGGCCTGAGGCTCATGCCATACTGGAGGTGTAAGGCACAAAAAAGGGATGCGTTTCAAACTTTCATGTTCGGTGAGCTTTTCAATTGTAAAGAGTACTATTAGTAGAATCGGAATCTCTCCCTCTATCAAAATCCGGCATTGACGTGCTGGAATATCCGTGGAATCTCCATGTCTGTTGCTGGAATCTAGTTCTTCCTAAGCTGATCTGTCCATTTGCAGTGTTCATACGCTTTAAATCTCCCTCCTTACTATCTTTTTTTGGATTTTCATTGTTTCTCTTTCTACTCTACACTGCTGCTGCTGTTTTCTTTAGTTTCTGCTGTGTTTTATTTCTCCAGTTGCGCCTTGGCAGTTAGCATATACAGGGGTATGGCTAGTTTGGATTGTTGCATAGTATCGCAGCTGTTTGTTATATCAATAATAGTATGATAATACAATAAAGCTAAAGAAAGCATAATCGTTTTTTACCTTTTGGAAGAGCAGAATAGTATTTATTTAAATCTTTTTAAGCTTATTGGTCAAAAAAATTCAAACCGTTGTGAGTTTTGACTATTATATCAAATCCTTTAAATTTTGGCTAATTTAATCAAATTTGCAAACTTTTTGGCAATTATATTCAATTTATAATTTTTGTTAAAATTAAATGATTTGTCCCATAACGTGGATGACACATTAGATTGAATTTTAAATTCTCTATCATTTTAGTTGTCATGAGTTTTAAAATTCAATCCAATGTATTATTTACGTCATGGGAGAAGTTATTCGATTTTGTTTTACAAATTGGATATAATTGTTAAAAGGTTTGCAAATTTGGTTAAATTAGTTAAAATTTAAAGGATTAGAAACATAACAGTCCAAATGCGCACAAATATATATATATATATATATATTATCAATAGGCCTTCTTTTTATAATTTTTTAGTTTAATATTTTATACAATATATTAAAATTTTTTTATAGATATTAGGAAATTAAATAAACATTTTTTTTGTGCCTCATGTTGCTTAGGCGTGCATCTGCGCCTTACGCCTAGGGTTCAAGACCCCCTAGCACCTTGATGCACCTTGCGCCTTTAAGAACTATGATGTTCAAACACATGTTATTCTGGTTTGGTGTTGCGGACAGATGTATTTTGATTGGGTTTCTCTCAATCTAGTCTTTTTGGTTTGTGAGTTGTGATTTGCTCATTGGCATTTTTGCATGCAGCCACCTTTTCTTGTTACTATGTTAGCTCCTAAAGCAGACTCTGAAGTCCGATCAAGTAATGCTGGAGGTGTGAAGCAGCCAACAAGTGAGACTTCCAATGACCCACAAGGGCCCCAGAAATCAACTTTGCTTGATGCACTCATGCAATATATCGATAAAGCTAGTGATTTAATTAACAGGTTCATCTATAAAGGATTTAATTTGTGGCTTTTATTCAATGATTTTGCTATTTGATGTTACCTAGGGAATTAGTTTGATGAATTGAAGTGATGAAAAATTGGAACTGAAGGGTAGGGGGAACTGAATTATAGAAAGGAGATGATTAGGATCAAACCCTGGTCCAGGTTCATGGGAGAGTGAGGAGAGAAAAAAGAACAACAAAAAAAAATTTCTTTGAGTTAAATATGAAAACTTTCATCGATGAAGAATCTCCTATTATGTTTATTGTAACAGATTCCCCTTTAATATATAAGATTGAAATCTTGGGAAGCAAGTGTTTAATGCGCATGTTTGTGTAGATACATATATTTATATATACTCTAAATCAAAATAAATGGCATTTTTTGAGAAAATCCCTAGTGCCCTGTCGCATAACCCTTGGATGGAAGCCGGCCCCCTTCATTTTGGGAAATCTTTTATAAATATTATATGCTATTAAAAAAAATTTCCAATTATTAATACTCACTGTGTTATTTTCTTGTTGATAACTTTTTATTCTGGACCCTCAGGATCAAAAATTTATTTGGTTAGAAATTACTTTTATGAGGTTAATGTAAGATGGTCTTAATTTTATTTGTTACTATTGTTTTAATTGAAAATATATCGGCACATATATATATATATATATATTTGCAACTGTTACTGTTTATCTTTGATTTGTGAAATATATTTTGGTACTTATATATTGTTTGGTTCAAATGAATATGAGATTCAATTTATTTTTGAATGATTTTCATTGATAGAATTTCTTTGTAAATGCATTATCTTTAAGCTATGAAATAAATCGATTTATTAATGGATTCCATTTAATTTTATGCAATTTATTTATTAAAATAATTCTATTTAAACGTGAGTTTTTTAATTATTATTATTATTTGATCTAAAGTATCTTTTCGCCTTATAAATGTTTTTGCCAATACAATATTAGGAGGCTAGATCCACCATTGGTGGCACCTATAAAATCTTCTATCTCAGTTTGTTGGTAGTTGATATGATTGAACCTTGTATATTTTTATACACTAATTTTGTGATTCTCGGTCTCCAGCAACCCCCGCATACTGCTTTGTGTACTTGACTTACTGAAGGAATTGTGGCAAGGGGCTGTTCAGTATATAAACATTTTGGAGTGTCTAAAAAGCTCTGAAATGTTCTGGAAGCAACTGTCCAACTGTATTTCATCAGTTACCTGCTCAAAAACTTATCTCCTTGAAAATTTGGCCAAAACTGAGGCTCAAAGCTTTACATACAAATATTGGTGTCAATGTGCTGTACTGGAAATAATGGCTTATGAAATGTTTCTGAAGAAAAAGTTGTCACATGCGAAATTATTTTTAAAAGATGCCCCTCAGTTTAAGGACAGTACGGAGAATGCAATGATCTGGAAAAATTCAAAATCCACAACAGATTGTGATTTGAAGGATATTATGTCAAGTTGGTTTGATATGTCCATTTTGGGAAACCTGATCAAGTCATATGCTCCTTGTGAATATGATGATAGTATTTGTTATCACGCAAAGGTGAACTTTTAATTTTCCTGTACCTTCTCATTTTAATTGTCCTCTTTCTTTTCTTCTCTTTTTTGGAAGGTAAGGAACAGTTTGTTGTTGCTATGAGCCCAAGCATGTTGACTTATATGCTGCTTCTTCTTTCATCCAACTCTCTTCTAAGATCTACAATCCCTATGTAAATGTCAATAGATGGCTATTTTGATAATGTTGATAATAACTTTGTCATCTACAAGTCTCAGGTTGCTGCCAGTTTGTTCCTTGTCCATGTGATGGAGAAATTAGAATGTGACAATGCTGGGAGTTTATCTGTATCATTACTTGAGAAGATCCGTTTCACTTTTGAAAAGGTAGGTTCCTTTATCTACAGGCTGACTTACTATTTCTACATCACGTTAATTATTTAACTAATGAACTTAAGGTTTGTTACTCAACAAAAGAAAAGCTTAGAGTTTATTGTTATGAGTTGTTTAATGAGCCTGTCTTGAGTTCGCTGTAGATATTTCTTAACTTCTGCATTCCATTTCTCCTCTTTCATTGTTCAATTTTTTTGAGATCAGATTGCTTCTTTGTTTTTTCTTCTAACAGTTGAAGGGTCAGCCAGCCTTTTTTGAACTGTTGGCTCAATACTCACAACGGGGTTACAGGTAATGTACAACCGTATGCCAGCTTTCATATTTGAAGTTTTATCGAATATTACACTCATAGCTGAGGAATCTATAACTGGCATAAGTGGCTTCATGCAGTTATTTTTTACTGACAAAAGTAATTGAATTGTTAATCCTGACTGAATCAAAACAAAGTTATCTAAGATCAAAATTCCATCCAAATAGTTAAGTTCAGTTGGATTTGTTGTTTCAGTAATGAAAAATGAAATTGGTACAATTAAGAAAAATTTGACATAACAGTTTCCACTTTTTATTTTTGTTGTTTATGAAACTTAATCACAATATTTGCCCCCAGCAAAAACCAGAAAGAGTCCAAATATTGAAAATTGGTGATGAATATAAATAACCATTGAATTGAAAGAATTGCGATATCATGTTTGCAGACCAATCACAAAGAAGAATCAATTGGGTTTATTCAAATGCCTATGTGCGTAATCTACACAAAGTCGGCGCTCTATTTAATAATACCATATGACTGCGTATAGCTTTCTTAAGTATTTTTCATATAGTTGTTCCCCAATTTTACTCTCAGCAACCCCTATGTTCGAAGCAAGATGCTAAATTTTCCAACTTGTTTCTGATTTAATTAGCAAACATAAATACTCCTAGGGAGGGTGAGGGGATTGTGTTTTACCTGGTAAAGAAATAATACTCACAAAATAAAGACTTGAAAATATTTTTGCATCAAATAATAGCCAAAAGACTTGTGACAAATAAAAAAATTAAAAATTTCCCACATAAATGTTTTGTTGTGAGAAAGTAAAGACAGAAAAAAAGTGAAAGCTAACAAAGATGAAGGGATAGTTGCATTAGGCTTGTGGAATAAAGAAAGTGCTAGGTTTTAGGGATATGAAAAATAGAAGTTAAAAGAAAACCTGATGAAAAAAGTTCATGAACTTTGACAATTTTTGTTTTTCTATTATGAACTCTTAATTATGAAATTTTAGGCATTTACTTTTTAATTTTTGCGATTATATCACTATTCCAAATTTTAGGCTAAATTAGACATAAAATCTTAGCACAATACATTAGAGAAAGGAGACATGCCATGTAGTGTTAATAGAATGAAAATACACCGTCATAAAAAGAAAAGATGTATTATGTGAGTTTTATATAAAATACTTGAGGTTATTGGTAAAAGAAAACATATAAATTTTTATGAAAATCATGACCTATTTTTGTTAACTTATCATATTTTATTCTATTAGTTTTTTTATATAGACATTATAGATCTAAGAATTAATTTTGTCAGTAAAGAAAAAAAAAAGATGTCAGAGTTGCAGATTTTGATCCGGTCTAGCTTGAAATGGGTGCTACGCAGAGTTAGCATGTTAGTTTCACCTCTAAAACCTAGAGAGGCTGTGTAGTATGCAAACTTGGGTTTTCACCTGTAAATATGAAGATAAAGAGAAGAAGGAATGAGAAGAAAGTGAAGAAAGTGACATGCTTCTTTGCTGCCATGCCCATTAATATAATGACCTTAATGGCCATTACTTTTAAATTTAATGGCCGTTACCATTGCATGATGGTGTTACGGCCACTATACCTCAAAAAATTATTGCCTATTATTTTGAGTTAGAAATAGTAATAGAGGCCACAAAAACCGTACATGTTATTTAAATCCGTATTTGGTTTAATTTTTTGGTCCAAGTTTGTTATAAAGAACCAAAAGACTGAATTGAACCAAATCTTTCTACTTTATAAGTTGGGTTCCGGTTCTGATTCTTCAAATTTTCAGGGACCAGTGTCTCAGTCTATTCTCAGTTCTTTTTGAACAACTGAATTAAATCTGACGGTGCACAACCCTAGTTATAATTCGTAGGTTTCAGTAGTTTAAAACAAATATTTTAAATTGACAGTTCATGTTGTTTCATTTTTCTTGAAAAAGAGTATGGTTTTTGTTCAGTGGAAACATTTCCAGTGAATCCTGAAATGTAACTTCAAGTTTAAGTTGAGTATTTGTGGTTGGCATTGATTCTGATATGCACAATCTCTTTATCCTCCACTTGAGACATGCTACTATAAATTTAATTATTATTTTTCTTGCACTGGCAGAATTTGGTTATTACTTTTGTTATTATTTTCATATATTCAGAATACATTGATGTTGCTTTTGACTTCTAATTTTCTGTTTATTTTTCTTTTCATTTTAGTGAGGGAAACGAGCTAATACGTTTAATTCTCAATGATCTTTACTATCATCTACAAGGAGAGTTTGAAGGCCGTGAAATTGGTCCTGGGCCATTCAAAGAACTTGCTTTATATCTGGTTGAATCAAATTGTTTGCTGACATACCAGCAAAAGTACAACGATGAGTGTCTTGTGGATACCAAAAATATCTACTTGTATGACCTCTCTCGTGTACAAACAGAGTTGGGACTTTATATGTGGGATTATACAGAGTGGAAAGAGTATAAAGCAATAGCAGAAAAGATGCTGGATTGCATGCAGCAAGTTAATTCAATGGTTTTGCTTTCAAGATCAAAACTTTCTGCACTGAAAGCATTGATTACTGTCCTAACCATGTATGGAGATAATGTAAGTTTGAGAATTCTTAACAACTTATTGGCTTCGTTGCATCTCCCAATTCTGCAATATCAATCTATAGTTTGTGTTGTAGTTTGGTTCATGAGGCATTGTTGAGAGTTATAAATTGGATTGAAAAAAATTTTCCTCTTATGTCTTTTAAAAGTAAAATTTTGAGGTTAATTAGGACATTAGATTCTGAGAAAAGTTAAAAAAAGTAAGGTGTTGAGGTTAATTATAATGCACGACTGAGAATTTTCTGTGAGTTGACTTTTCTGTTCTCGTTTATGTATGTTTATTGGTGTCTTGGAGGTGATTGAAAGCTTGTGACTAGTGTACAACATGTTGATCTTGGAGAATAGTTTAGAGTACAATGTCATAATTATGTCTTTTTAGAATCCTGTTGAGGATTAGGCACCAGGCTTAAGGAAATTTGAGGTGTATGGCTGCTGGTTTTTCAGAATAGAACTTAGCTACCTTTTAGAAAATCTTATAATTAATGTGGTTTGACATCATTTCTCATTTGGCATAAACATCATGCAATATCATGGCATGAGCATCTTCCTGTGATTCTTCCAACAGGCTGTCAAGAAACATGAGTCCATAACTGATGTTTACCTAATAGTTCCTTTGCTTTTGAATAAGGATATGCCATCCTCCAAATTGTGTTTTCTTTTCTTCATTAATAAATGCTTTTCTCACGAAAAGTTGAAGAAAGCATTGGAAGCACCCCCTTTAAAAAGAAATCAAATGAAAGAGTTTTTCGTTTTAAACTCTAGTTATTGGGTATAGTCCAGGTGTTTAAACCCAACAATTGGACATTTTGCCTTCTATCAAGGACTTGGACTTGTATATTTTTAATATTTAGATTTATCTGTTTTGATTTTGTTGGATTTCTTGCTTTTTCATTTTCCCTTTTATTGAAATGATTCAAGTTAACTTCTTGTATGAAGTTGCCAGAGAAAAGGGCTATGAATATGGGGAAGATTCCTGATCCACTCTGCCTTTCAAGCATTGACCATATATGTCAATGTTTCAATATGACGGTAGAATCATTGGCTCCAGTTCTTGATGGCCCTAAAGAGATTCTTGATTTCCTTTCAGCACAAGCAGCATTACTTCTCCATCTTGTGAGATCTGTCCAAGGCAGCTTAACTTTATCTGCTTGTGTAGTTGTGTTGAAAACCTCAGGTTCTGGCCTTAAAATGCTGAGTGACTTCAGGTCATCCATTAGCAGGGTGAACAAAACAGTGAAGATCTTGCTTATGTTGCTTCTCTTTGCTGTGGAGTCTAGTAAACCTCCAGAGAAAGAATTTGAACGCTCTGCAGAGATTTCAAATGTTTGCCTAGGCTTATTGCCTATTCTATGTAACTGCATCACTTCTGCTGAGCATTGTGGTCTCTCCTTGACTACCATTGATTTGATTCTTAGAAGTATTTTGACGCCCAAGACTTGGCTTCCCATCATACAGACACATCTCCAATTGCAGCATGTTATTCTGAAACTTCAAGATGATGATTCTCTTGCATCTGTTCCAATAACATTGAAGTTCCTTTTGACTCTGGCACATGTGAGAGGAGGTGCTGAAATGCTCCTTAGTAGTGGTTTTCTCTCATCTCTCAAGGCATTGTTTGAGAAATCATTGGATGGTAGGCCTTCCACTTCGATTATTAACAACAATGACTTCTCAAAGTTATCTCAAAAAGATGAAAAGCCTCCACACATATGGGGCCTTGGCTTGGCTGTGGTTACAGCTATGTTCCATTCTTTGGGAGACAGTTGTACTGGTCTCATGGACAATATAATACCTTACTTGTTTTCAGAGAAAGCTTATTTGATTTCTTATTACCTTGATGCACCTGACTTCCCGTCTGATAGTCATGACAAGAAAAGATTGCGAGCGCACAGGACACAAATATCTCTGAATGCTCTCAAGGAAACAGAGCATACACTGTTGTTTATGTGCACTCTAGCAAACCATTGGAATGTGTGGGTTAAAGTCATGAAAGAAATGGATTCACAATTGCGTGAGAAAAGTATCCATCTATTGGCCTTTATTAGCCGAGGAATTCATCGTCTTGGAGAATCTCCTGGCAGAACCATGCCTCTCATATGTGTTCCTGTCCTCAAAGAAGAATTTGAGTGCTGCAAGAAGCCGTCATTGTTAAACAGCAGGAATGGATGGTTTGCGCTTTCACCTATTTGTTGTGTATCAAAGCCCAATCTTTCGACTGTCTCAGCCACCAGTGCTTCTGCTGTAATCAAGAGTCAATCAACTGAAACTACCAATCCGGCTTCTTTGACATATTTCTCAGACTCAGTTGCCTTGCAAATCTATAGAATTGCATTTCTTCTCCTCAAATTTCTCTGTTCAGAAGCAGAGGGTGCTCTTAAAAGGTCAGAGGAAGTAGGACTCATTGATCTTTCTCATATTCCCGAGCTTCCAATGCCTGAGATATTACATGGCTTGCAGGTAAATATGAAATATGTTTTTGCTTTTATTTTGTTCCAATCCTCTTAATGGGACCCTTCAGATTCTGAGTAGTTTAAGATCTGAGATTATCTTGCAATTGGCTAAAACACTTGTTCTGCTATACATAATTAAGGAGTGATACTTTTCTTCCTTTCTTTAATAATTCATGTATTTATGTAGAACTCTATAAATTATCGATGCTTTATTGACTAGCTATTTTCTAAACTTGCACTGTAGGATCAAGCAATTGCTATTGTTTCTGAACTGTGTAATGCAAACAAGTTGAAGCAAATTCATCGTGAAGTCCAATCAGTCTGTCTCTTACTGTTTCAAATAATGGAGATGGCATTATATTTAGAGCTTTGTGTCTTGCAGATTTGTGGAATAAGACCCGTATTAGGGCGTGTGGAGGATTTCTCAAAGGAGGTCAAATTGTTGTTAAAAGGTAAAGCCCTTTTGTCCTGTTCCTGCTAACAAATTATCTATTATTTGTTGGATCAACTGTTGTACAGTAACTTTGATTTTATTGGTTTTTTGTAGCTATGGAGGGGCATGCCTTCTTAAAAGCGCCAGTAAAATCTTTGAAACAGATAATATCTGTTATCTACCCCGGATTGTTGCAAACTGAAGGTTTTCTGTGAATACTGTAGTGGGCAGGTGAACTATTGTCGGTTAGAAAGTGAATGAAAATCGTGTAGGCTTACACTTACATTTAAAATGGATGATGTATTGTTGGAACATTTTATTTCTGGCATTTTCTTCCACCCATTCCTTTTTTACTATGAAATAAATAAAGCACGTAAAAAAAATTCATTTCTATTAATATAATTCATTCACTTTAATAATAAATAGATTTTTCATTTTGAATAAATCTTAAATTGAAAGAATCATTATTAATAAATTTTTTAAAAATTTCTTATTGATATATTGCTTTTTTTTAAATAAAAGAATCGAATTATTTTTAAATAAAAGGATTGTTAAAATAAAATTTAATACATTTGAATTTTTTTAAAATTTAAGTTTTCAAATAGAGCTGTCATTGAGAGGATGATTTGTTAATGAAAATCAGGAATATATGCCTACTAATTGGAGGAAATGCAAATTGGGTGACTTTTGCGAGTCACGCGGCAAATGAGTTATTTTTTCAGAAGGCCCGACATTTCTCTTGTGCTCTGGTGGGCCTTTGCGTTTTTTTTTTTTAAAAAAAATTTGTAAATGCCAAAATGACATGAAGAAACATTTTTTTTTAATTTTTTTCCTTTGCTAATTTTTTCATTTTTCGATTTGTCGCTTTTGAGGATTTTTGCCTGTGTCAAAATATGTAGGTTAGTCCACGATGCCCTTATATGAGGCTCTAACATGGTCGCGTAGTGAGGTATGTTGATCTCCCTCTAGGAGGCCAAATATTTTGTCAATGGCAAAGCACAACCCCTTCCCCAATCACTCAACACTAAACATAAAAGTAGATGCTTTAAATTGCTTTTAGTTTTTCTCTTCTCGTTTCTCAGAAATTTAACTTGATATCGTGTTCCTAGATCCACGTTACTCGAGTGGGATTGGATCTCCACTGTCGACTCACTCCTTAATGGACCTTCTGGGACGGTATGGTGGTGTCAATTTCCTTCTTCTTTTGCATTCCACTAATATTACGTTTAGATTCAAGGGATTATTTATATCCGAATTAAATTTAAAAACTTTAACTCCAAACTCACTCGTCAAAGTTTCAAAAATTCTTTAATACCACAAAAAACGAATAGACTTAATTACCTTCTGACCCGTTTTATTGCATCAGCAGCTGGCGGACAAAGACGATGGATGACCCCACGCGTCATAGATGCATCCTATTAAATTCATGCGGCAAGTCGCAATAAAACAGAAAAGTTCTACGCCCGGCACTAGACTGCGTCTTTTTCCTCTCACAACCAAACCAAAATGGATAAATTACTATGACCTTTAGAATCTTTTTATGTAATACAATTTCATCCCTCTATTCTATTCTAAAAGATACTTTAACATAAACTAAAATTAATCCATTTTGCAAAATCCTTCCATCTATCTAAACAATGAAAAATATAACGTACTATAAATTGGGTCTTGTTTTCCAGCATGTCCGGTAGGGCTGAAATTTTCGCGGTATTTATTCGGTATACCGCCAAAACCGAACCGAAACCGAAACCGGTCCAACCATAAAATTTTCGATATTAAGGTTTGAGTTTTTTCGGTTTCGGTATTTAGGTTTGGTTTGGCGGTATACTGTCGGTATACCGCCATCAAAACGGTGTCGTTTTGATGGATTGAAACGACGCCGTTTTATAACAAGGAATGTACATTTCTGTTATGTGTAATGTACATTTCTGTTATGTGGAATGTACATTTTTAGCGGTATCGGTTTCGGTATACTGCGAATACCGCATAATTTTAATGGTATCGGTTTTGGCGGTTTTCGTGGTACTCAGTATCGATATCGGTATTATGATTTTTCGGTTTCGGTATTCGCGTTATCGGTAAAATTCGCGGTATCGATATAAATTTGAAATTATATGATATAAACAGATATAAAAAAA
>CATIWR010073612.1:0-27255 GCA_949677035.1 Omphalea diandra | reverse complement strand
CTCTCATTCTTCTTCATCTTTTTCTTCTTCTTCCTTTCTTTATTTATTCTTTAGCTCTCTCTTTCTTTTGTTGTACCTCACATCTAACTCCTTAATTTTGATCCTAAAGGGTTAAAAATTCCACTTGTAAGCCTATTGCAATAAGACAAAATCTTGGTGTTGCATTCCTAATAGTTGGAAGTTTACTTTCCTCTTTTAGTCCCTCTTCTTCACTCCTTAAGCACCTCCATCCATTTCCTAATTCCTAGATGCTTATTATACTTTAAAATAAGCTTTATAACACCATTATTTATGATGTTATAATAAGTACATAACATAAAACAATTTGTCATGCAACTATATGAACACTACATATATGTTCAAGTGTCCCAAATACAATGGTGCATATGTCATCATCGTGCTTATCTAATTCACATGTCTAAATGATCATTTATCCAATGCATATGTTCATATGGGATTTCATATCATTTTTGCAATGAATATGTTCATGTGATAATACCAATGAATTTGGATGGGGATGTTATAGGAGAAGATTTCTGACTCAGGCTTAGATTGAAGTAAATAAGATGGTTGATGTAAATATGACAAGGGCCCCAAGACAGTTCAACAATTTTGGGATGCCAGTACCTAAGGCATTTGAAAGGTTGTAGCCTCTAGCACTGATACCATCACCTAACTTACTGCCTGGGGGGTATGATGTGAATGCTTACTATGCTTTCTATGAAGGAGTAGGTCACAACACTAATGACTACTACAAACTAAGGCATGAGATTCAGAATCTCATTGACAACAAGATGACAATTCCACTAAATTCTAAAAAGCCCAACATCTAAGTGAACCCTTTTCTAAACTACCATAATGTTCTTCCCCCAAATCAATGGACATTTATGATATATTATAGAATTCCTGAGGAAGTTGTTATTGCTACTATCAAAAAGGTTGAAAGGGAGACTCTAGATGTTTACACTATTAATCCCTAGGAAAGTTTATCAGAAGAAATAAAGGAAGAGCAAAGAAAGAGGATCATTCAACTATGGAAGGAGAGTGATGAAGAGAAAAAGATGAAGTAGGTGAGCCATGTGACTTGCATCAAAAAGTACTATCTTAATAGATAAGCTCTCAAGGAAGCAATGATTAAGAAGAAGAAAGATGAACTCATTATGAAGGAGAAAAAAGATGATAATCCTATTATAAAATAGTTGAAGAAGATGTCAGCCCAGATCAGTGTGTGGGAGTTGCTCATTACCTCAAAAGAGCATAAAAGGGCCATGGTTGAGGGCTTATCGAGTCTTATTATTTCAAAGGAAGCTACTCTTATGGATGTTGCTACATTGGTGACTTATCACTTTCTCAGATAAGGATTTTCCACTAGAAGATAAGGGTTATAACTTAGCCCTATTTATTAGAATTGAAGTGAAAAGAAGACGCATGTTATGTGTGATGTTGATGATGGATATGGGATTAACATATACCCCTTAAAGTTATTGCATAAGTTCAGTTTGTTTGAGAAAGATTTGGAAACTTTTGACAGTGTCATTCGTGCTTACAATGATAGTAAAAGGCCAACTTCAAGAGTATTTAAAACCTTGGTAAAAATGAGTGTAGTAGAGACAATGGTGGAATTCATAGTGTTGGACATTATAGTAAGCTTTTTGCTTCTGTTGGGAAGACCATGGTATCATCCTCTTGGAGGTGTGCCCTCAACTGTTCACAAGAAAGTCAAGATTCCTCGTAAAGGAGAGATTGTTACTATTTGTGTAAAGGTTGATGAAATTGTGTTAACTCTGAGTGTGGCTATTCTGCATCTTATAGGAGGTTGCTAGGGTAATAGAAAAATGGATTGACCCTAAGGTGATGGGAATTATGAAGAATATAAACTTTCTTTTAGGATAAGGATTAGGAAAAAATTTTATCAGCATATCAAAGTTTCTAAAGATTTCCACATAGACTATAAGTAAAGAACTAGGGTATTGAGGTAAAGAGTCAAAGCCAGAAGTAATGGACTTATGCATACCACTATCACTTCTTTTTTTTTTTTTGAAAGAAGGGAAGGCCACTAAGTAATTCAGACAAGAGGTAATCGAGAATGAATAGACACCAGGTAAGGATATGGATGAACTTAAAAAGGCCTTTTTCTAAATGGATATTAGTGAATTAAGGTATCAAAATTATTAGGACTCATAAGAAGAGGATGACGATAAAAAGAAGAGAAAGGAAAAAGGGAAATAGGTTACAGAGACAAAAAATGGTCAAGAATTGAATTGTCCTGTGGTCTTGTATATGCCTCAGTAAGGAGAAGATGACTGATGAACAAATGGAGCAGCATCTGCAAGATCATAACTTTTGGGCCACTAAAGAAGTTCATGCAAAGAAAGGGTCTAACTTGATAAAGCAAGATGCATCCTTCATAGACTCAGAATGGGAATATACTGGGTCATGTAAGTTTATTGAAGTTATGTGCATAAGAATACAATTTGAAGACATCAAGAACATGATTGTGAACTCCATTAAGGAAGTAAGTGGTGAGAAAATGTAGGACTCTATAGTGGAAATTAGGCCTACCATGGCAAATGGAGCAGCACTTTGGGCAAACTTTTAGAAGATTAAGTTAGGGGATGATCAGATGGCACAGAGTTTTGAAGAAGGTATCAAGGTTATTATTAGTACAAAGGAAGGGGAAAAGGCCAATTATGTGTAGAATGCTTATCCTAAGGTCTTAACTGATAGAGACAAGAGTGAAGAGGAAAAGGTTCAAGTAGATAAGACTATAGCCAACCAACTAGAAGAAGAGGACTTTCGTACCATTACAAATGTTCTCATTTCCAGTCACTTTAAGGATGATGATGTATTTCTTTCTAAGTTTAAGGCAATTAATGATGAGTTTGCTTAATTGTGTAATGTGTTTCCTGATGGTAGTGTGCATAGAATGCATCATTTCATGAGTATATTTAACATTATTTCTATGCATACCAATGCATTTAATCTTGGCACATAGGAAAATTTGAAAGTCTTGCTTATCACCAGTGACGTCACACCAAAGGAGCAAAGAAAGTTTAAACAGTTGCTTACGAAATATTAGAGGGTTTTTGCCTAGACATATGAAGATATACTAGGGGTTGATAGAAAAATTACAGAATATAGAATTTTGATTTACCCACATATGAACCAGTAATGCAAAAGCTTTAAAGAATGAGACTTGAGTAGACTCAGTTGGTTAAAGAAAAAGTAGCAAAGTAATTGAATGCCAAGTTCTTGGAAGTAGTAGATTATCCTGAATGGTTAGCCAACATACTATCGATACCAAAAAAGGACGGAAGAGTGAGGATGTGTGTTTATTACATGGATTTAAGCAAGGCATGTCTAAAGGACGATTTTCTTTATCACACATAAAGGTGTTACTAATAATACGCAACTTACGTTATGTATTCTTTCATGGACGAGTTTTTTGGGTATAACCAAATTTTCATGGCAATCTCAGATAAGGTGAAGATAACTTTTATTACAAAATAGAGGACCTACTGCTATAAGGTATTATGCTTCGAATTGAAGAACACGGGAGTGACATACTAACAAATGGTAATTACTCTATTGCATGATTTGATCTATAAGAAGGTGGAAGTGTATATGGATGAAATGATGGTGAAGTCAGAAACTAAGAAAAGGTACTTTTAAGCTCTAGAGAAATTCTTGAAAAGGGTTAATGAGTATAACTTGAGGTTAAACTCGAAGAAGTGTGTGTTGGGAGCCACCTCTAAAAGCTATTAAGACATACGGTTTGCGATAAGGGAATCAAAGTAAATCTTGGTAAGGTAAGGGCAATTCAAAATACGCCTACACTTAAAGATAGAAAAGGAGATTTGAGGTTTCTTGGGTCACTTATAGTACATTAGTCAGTTTATAACAAGATGAACTCCTATTTATGAGCAATTCTTTAAGCTATTAAGGAAGGATTAGCTAGTGAAGTGCAATGAATAGTGCTAGGAGACTGTCGAGAGAATAAAAAAGTATATGACTAGCCTACCTATCTTAAAGCCACTAAAGCCTGAAAAGCCGCTAACTTTGTATCTAACAATGGAAGATAGCTTTATTGGCATAATGCTAGCTAAGGAGGATAGAGCAAGAAATGAATAGGTGTACTATCTTAGCAACAATTTGTTCTCTTATGAGGAGAAGTATAATTAGGTGGAGAAAACCTATTTGGTACTAGTTTGGGTGATAAAGAAACTAAGGCACTATTTTTAGTCATATTCGATAGAAGTGGTTTCAAAGCTTGATCCGATTAAGTACTTACATGAGGCTCTTTCCCTAATTGAAAAATTAGCAAAATGGTTGATCTGGTTGACTGAATTTGATATTAAGTATGTAGCCTAAAGGTGAGCCAAAAAGTGATTAAGGGTCAAGAAATTTCAAAGTGCCATAAAAATCCCTTGAAGAATGAGAATATGAACTTTCCTAGTTCCCAGATGATGGATTAGGAGCAACTGAGCCCCAAGGGTGGAGAGTATACTTCTATGGAGCTGTAAACAAAAAGGAGGCAAGTGAAGAAGTAACTATTATCTTCCTGTAACCCAAATGCTAGACTATAAGGTGACTAACAATATGGTTGATTATGAAGCATGTTCATTAGCATTCAAACTCCTAATATAAATAAGAGTTAAAATAATAGAGGTGTTTAGGGACTCATTGTTGGTCATTTCACAAGTGATAGAATAATGAGAATTGAAAGAATAATGCTTAACCCATATATGAAGCATATGAAGGTGTTGGTGCAGAATTTTCAAAGAGTCACATTCCATCATTTGCCAAAAGAAGAGAATGTGATGGCCTATGCTTTGGCCACCTTAGTCTCTATTTATGATGGGCTGAAGGCAATGCTTATGAAACCATTAATCACACTTTTATTTGGGATGCCCTCATATATGAGTAAAGGGGTGATGCAAGTATCAATGGAGAACTATCCTTGGCATTTTGATAAACAAAGGTATTTGGAGAATACTTAATACCATAAAGAGGCTACAAAAAAGGATAAAATATAAACCTAAGGTTGTATGCACTGTTCATGGTTTATGATAGGGTAGTATACAAAAGAATGCATGATGCAGTTTATTTGTAATGCGTGCAGAAGCAAAGCCCAGTAGGATCATGGAGGAGGTGCATGTAGGGATTTGTGGTCCCTAAATGAATGGTAAAGTGTTGGCAAAGAAGATTTTGAGATTGGGATGTTATTAGACTACAATGGAGCATGATTATATTCAGAAAGTTCAGAATTGTCATGAATGTCAGGTTCATAATAGCTTAGTCATTTTCCATTGACTGAGTTATAGAACTTGACCTCACCTTAACCCTTTGCAGCATGGCGATTAATGTAATTAGAGGAATCAACCCAACTTCTACAAGGGGGCATAAGTATATTGTGGTAGCAGTAGACTACTTCTTAAAATGGGTAGAGGTTGAAGCCTTTGGAAAGCTGAAGGCAAAACAAATGGCACGTTTCATTAAGAAAAAACTTATCTGCTGCTATGGTGTGTTGTACCATATTGTTACAAACAATGATGTTCATTTTCAAGCAATGGTCAAAGGTTATGTTAGGAAAATATAGGGTGGTCCAACACAAGTTGTCATCTTAAAGGTTACAGGCTAATGGAGCAGTTGAAGCAGTAAATAAAAACATAAAAAACATCATTGCCAAAATGGTTGAAACATATAAAGACTGGTCCGAGAAATTACCTTTTCCCTTATAAGGTTATCAAACTATGATAGTGATGTTGACTGGGATGACACCATACTCTTTAATATATGGGATAAAGGTAGTTCTACAGATTGAGTTAGAAGTTAAGTTCGTATGGGTATTAGTTGAGTCTGGCATTCCTAAGTACTAATGGAAGAGGAGTAGAATTAACAACTGACTCTATTAGATGTAAAGAGGTTGAAGGCCCTATACCATGTTCAACTATATTAGGTTAGGATGGCACACACATCTAACAAGAAAGTCAAGTCAAGTGTAATAAGGGTTGGTATTGTGGTATTGAAGGCAGTACGATCACAATCACAAGATCCATAAGAAAGGTTTAGACCAAATTAGGAAGGCCCCTATATGGTCAAGTAGATGTACTCAGGCGAAGAAGTGAAGCTAGCATATATAGATGGGAATGAATTATTTCATGTGAGATGTGAGAAAAGTAAATGGCCCACTAGGTCAAAAACCTAAAAGCGCAATTTAACCAAAAATTTGGGCATAAATAAATAAATGAGTAATAGTAAAATAAAAAAAAAGAGAGAAAAGAAGCTCATTAGGTCTAAAACCCGAAAGGGCAACTTAGGTAAAAGTTAGAGCATGAAAATGAATATAATTAAATACAAGCAAAGTTGAGAGAGTGCGACTGACCACAAGGGGACTGTTGGCAAGATAGCCACGCATCAATACAAAAGGCAAGGATGAACAAGTAAAAGACCGATAAGATAAAGGCAATGTGCAAGACAATTAGATATTCTAATGTGCCAACATGAAAAATAAAAACTTTGCACTTAACTAATGTATACCATGCCAAATGTAAATGATTCATGTTAAGCTTAATATCAAATGGAAGTACATTTGCATAATTAAAGAGAACTAGTCACATACTTTTGAACTAGAAGTGAATATGAAATAGTTTTTCTGTAAAGGATCATTGTTTACTATTTTATTTATATGATGCCTATAACTCTAAAGATCACGTAACTATGCCATGTAGTATGTGTTGTCATCAAGTTGAGAGTCTAAACTAGTATATAAGTCATATATATGGTAATTGGTCCATGTAGCCTCAACTTTATCTAGAAAGTGTTAAGATAAGAGACCCTTCACAAATAAAGGGAGGAACTGCACCTTGAACTAAAGAGCACTAAACTACCAACGCACGTGGTTGGGTCATATAATATGCCTGAGGCCAAGGTAGGAAGAATGATACAATAAATATAAGTCCTCATAGTAACACATGATAGATTCCACCATAGATATCTCCAATAGATGTTGGTGACATTGATATGGGACATCCACTCATTCCACTTAACCCTGGTACTAGTAGACCTTAATAGACAACGATTTTAATGATATTGTAGATAGTAAAGCCTTGCATCCATGGTTGGGGTAGCTAATAGGCTTAATCTCTCTTACAGCCATATCTAAAAGAAAAAAGAAAGAAGAAGAGGAAGACAAAAAAGAAAAATAAAATATGTTCATTAGTTTGAAAACTCGAAAGTATGGCATAAAAAAAATGAGTAGCTCGCTGGAATGAAAACCTACAAGGGCGATCCAGACAAAAGTTAACGCAATAACTAAAAAAGAAGAGAAAGAGAAAAGAAGAAAATTGTTACAAGAGATGTTGGACAGACTAGCAATGAGGCAACCTAAAAGGGGGGTGAATTGCGTTGTAAATAAAAACCTAAAACACAACACAAAGTAAACACAAAGATTTTTATAGTGGTTCAATAACTTGCCTACTCCACTCCCCAAATTTTCACTTAGGCTTATTTATTCTTTTTTAAGCTCAAGAACAAAACCTTTCCTTTTCTAGGCTAAGGAAGAACCTTTCCTTTTACAGGCTCAAGGAATAACATTTTCTTTTACAAGCTCAGGAAGAACCTAGCCTTTGGTATTTTTCTAGGCACAATACCAACCCTTATAACCACTAGTAAGGAAAGATCCAAGCAGTGTCTATGCCTCTCAAATTAGGCAGCTAGTGCACAATTAGTGGTCAAGAAAACCTACTCTTAAAAAGAGTAACAAAGCAACTTTACTTTGCCCAAAATACAAGCAACACCTTAAGAGGTTTGCACAAATAGTTACAAGGAGTTATTAAGATTTTCACAAAGATTTTTTGCCCTTTTTTATAACCTTTCTAACTCCAAAAATGCTCCTTATATAGCCAAGCATCAAAAATATCTATTGGAATAGTTAATATCCATCTGACAGCTTTTCTTTAAAACTAGCCATTATAGTTGACAACACCCGTTGTTCTTCATCAACACCTATTGAACTTATAATGATTACTTCCAATACCTGTTGAATGTCTTTCAATGCCTATTTGCTTTGACTACAACACCTATTAGAGAAAGTACAATGTTTGTTGTTCATTTCTAGAAAGCTTAAACTTCATGCTCTGTTTTTTTCTAACTTTGAATAGTAGCTTCCCACGGCCATTAAACAATTTGCAATGACCATTAGAGACTCCTTCAACACCTATTAAGAAGGGCCAACGCCCATTCCAGGTTCAAGAAACTTTAGCTTAGGCTTAGGCACTTTTCCTATACCTGTTATGAATCTGCAACATTTGTTGCTAGTGCAGATCAATGCCTATTGCGAAACTTCAGCGCCTGTGGCAAGGTCTAGTACATTGTAACCTGGAGTACTTTCTTCAACTCCTGTTGCAAGGTCCAGAAGACTTTGGCAAATCACTAATCATCTAATCAACATCCATTGCTCATCCTTCAATTCTCATTGAATGGTCCAATGCCCGTTAGGGATGTTCAACACTGGTTGAAATTGTACAACACTCAATGAACTTGTTTTGGCCAAATATTGTTCCTTGGGTCTATTCAAATCATTGAACAAACACTAAAGTACAAACATTAGAACTTCTCTTAGTTTTGTTATCCTTCAAAACTATAGTTTTATTATCATTCAAAACATCATTCAAAGTAAAGAAGTGTGTCCATGGCCTTAGGGTTACATGTTCTCCAAACACTCTTCCCTTAGTATTCACAATAATCTCCCCCTTTCTAAATGATGACAAAACCACGATACTTTGATACCAAAAATATAAAACTTAACACACAAAGGATACTAAATGTTAAAACTCAAAAACTACAAATAAGATATCAACAAAAATACTAGAAATCAAAATATCCATACAAGGTTTGACACCAATTCAACATAAGGTTTAATATCACTTATTGGAATATTCATACAAGGCTTGATGACAAGTATGCTACTTAACAAGCCACGTAAGATACCAAATGTCGTACCACACAAGATACCAAATTTTAGATGTTAAACACATAGAAGATACCAAATGTTAAGTTATGCACATAAGTGATACCAAGCACTAACACAACAATCAAATGATCAAATCAAAGCATCCAAAACTTTTTCCCCTTTTTGTCATTATGATAAAAAGACATAAAAAAATGTTATCCCCCTTATAAACATGTAAACAATCTCTTCCTAAAAAATAGAACATCTACCTCAAAAACAAAGCAAATAAATAGTTCCAAAAATACAGAAAAAACAGCAAAGGATAACTCCCCTATCTATATGTTTTCCTCTAATAAGTCACCTAAGAAATTCAAACACGAATGTAGCTGACATAACTTGGGGTTATATGTTTTTTTCACAAATTGAGGAAAGTAAGAAAGGAAGGATAGTTGCTAAAGATTCCTAAAAAAACTCCAAGCATATACCAAAGTTTGTTCAAAAAGCAAACTCCCCCTCAACAATAAATAAGTTAAACAAAAATAAAAGAAGAGATAGAGATACATTATAGTTAATGATAACAATTATTGTGCTTTCCAAAAATACAAAATTTTTTCAGAAACTTTTGCTTCTTCTTTAAAATTTATAACTCCAATCACCATTTAATTCTCCATTTTGAGCAAAGGGTGAGGAGCTACCAATCCAGCAAATTGGTATCCATTTTCTTTTGGGTCCATGGGGGTTAATAACATAAATTTACTCATCTTTCTACCTAGCATAATAAAAGTATGTTTTATGGCCATAATTTCCATAATAAAAGCATTGCAAAATGGATGCTTTCTTTAGCTCTTATGTAGAGCCTGCTTAAGGTGGCTTCATAAAATATTGGTGCCTAAAATGTGAAAGAATCCTTATATTTTTAACATGCTTAGTTCCATAAATAAAGGAATGATCTGTCTTTGGCCTTTGAGAGTGAGTGCAACTATGATTGTGAACATAAGATTTAGACGAAAGTGAGGGACCTCTAGCTTTGGTAGCAGCTCTCACAAATTTTGGCTTAGAAGTAGAGGTTTAGAATGATCAAAGCCTAAGCCATGTCTATCTCTTTAAGTCTTTTAAGAACCCAAAATAAGATCAAGTTTCTTTTTTCCTTTTATAAAAGAGGCAAGTGCATTCTTCAAAATCGAGATCTCTTTCTTGGGACTCTCATTTTGAGAAGACAACATTTCATAAAATTTATTTTCTTGGTTTAGTGCCTTACTTTCTTTTTGTAAAAGCTCAAAACTTTTTTTTAGTTCCACTAATTCAGTTTTCAAAATTTTATTTCTTTCAAAACTTTTCTTAAGATCATTATTGGTGGATTTTAGGGCTTCAATAAGATTTTCAATAGTAAACATATTTTCTAGCTCTTGATCATCCACATCTAAATCATTATCAAAAGAGATATTTTCCAAGGCCATGAGACAAAGATTAGTTCTTTCTCTTCTCCCAATCCTTAGCTCTTCTTCATTCTCACTTAGTTTAGATGCACTAGAATCATCCCAAGTGGCTTTATAGACTTTCTTCTTCTTTTTGTCCTTCTTGTCAGCTCTAGCTTTTGAGTAATTTGCTTTCATATGGCTAAGCATTCAACATCCATAGCATTCAATTTGCTTAAGCTTGCCTTTGTCCTTCTTCTTTAACATTCTTCTAAATTTATTTGTCAAGAGGGTTATTTGCTCATCATCTAGCTCTTCATCATCATCTGAGACAAGATATTTGGAGGTAGCTTTGAGAGCTATTCCAATCTTCTTTTCATCTTTATATGTGAGTGGAACTTCTCTGTTTAGGTTCATCTCATAGTCAATGAGATTTCCTAATAGCTCATCAAGTGGTATGGTCTTTAAGTCCTTTGAGTCCTTTAGAGATATGACCTTGGCAAACCAGTCTTAGGTAGACACCTCAAAACTTTCTTTACAAGTTCCTCATTGGTGAATGTCTTCTTAAGAGACTTCATTCTCTAAAAATCCTAATGAATCAATCATACATTCTTGAGTTTGTTTCATCAGGCTTCATAAGGGAGGTTTCAAACTAACAAATGAAGGTCACTATCTTGTTTTCTTTAACTTGATTTATTCCCTCATGTGTGATCTCCATGGCCTCCAAAATTTCCTTGGCAGTTGACTTCATGCTCACCTTATTGTACTCACTTCTGCTTAAGGCACAAAAGAGCATATGGATGGCCTTATCATTGTTAGCAACTTGCCTTTTCTCTTTCTCAGACATTTCATCAATGTCTTTTTTCTATTTGAGTCTCATCGACAAATATTTTCATTAGAGTGTATAAACCTTTCTACATAATTCTCCATACCTTAATGGATTCTAACTTAAGAAAGTAATACATTTTGCTCGTCCAATACTGGTCATCTATTCCATTAAAAAAGTGAGGTCTCACCATTGATTATCCTTTTAGTCCATGCTCATTTTGGATTACCGTGATCGTGTCCCTCGTGCACTTAAGCTTTAAAAGAGGTCTGGCTCTGATACAAACTATTGGATAGAGTGGCAACGATGAAACCCAAGAGGGGGGCTAAATTGGGTTGTAAATAAAAACAAAAAACATAACACAAAATGAACACAAAGATTTTTATAGTGGTTCGACAGCGTGCCTGCTCCCTCCCTAAGCTTTCACTTAGGCCTATCTATTCTTTTTTAGGCTTAAGAACAATACCTTTCCTTTTCTAGGCTAAATAACCTTCCCTTTTAGAGGCTCAAGGAATAACCTTTTCTTTTACAGGCTCAAGAAGAACCTACCCCTTGGTATTTTTCTAAGCACAATACCAACCTTTACAACCACTATCAAGGAAAGATCCAAGCAGTGTCTATGCCTCTCAAATCAGGCAGTTAATACATAGTGCTCAACAAAACCTACTCTAAAAAAGAGTAACAAAAATAACTTACTCTATCCAAAGTACAAGTAACACCCAAAGAGGTTTGTACAAATAGTTATAAGGAGTTACTAATATGTTCACAAAGATTTCTTGCCTTTTTTTATTAACCTTTCTAAAATACAAAAATGCTCCTTATATAGTTAAGCTTTAAAATGAGTTGGAATAATTGATATCCATCTGATAGCTTTTCTTCAAAACTAGCTGTTAAAGGTGACAACACTTGTTGTTCTTCGTTAACACCCATTGAACTTATAATGGTTACTTCTAGTGCCTATTGAATGTCTTTCAATACTTGTTGGCTTTGAATACGACACCTGTTAAAGAGAGAATAATGTTTGTTGTTCATTTTTAAAAAGCTTGAACTTTATTCTTTATTTTTCCTACCTTTGCATAGTAGCTTTCCATGCCCATTGACCAATTCACAATGCTCGTTGGAGACTCCTTTCATGCCTATTTAAGAAGGCCAATGCTCGTTTCAGGTTCTAGAAGCTTTAGCTCAAGCTTGGACATTTTTCCCATGCCTGTTGTCAATCAACAATGTCTATTGCTAATGCATATCAACACCCATTATGAAACTTTAATGCCAGTGGTGAATTCTAGCACAACTCAACCTAGAGTATTTTATCCAACGCTCGTTGTAAAGGGACAATGCCCATTGTGAGGTCCAAAAGACTTTAGCAAAGGACCAATCATCCAATCAATGTCCATTGCTCATTTTTTAATGTCGTTGAATGGTCCAATGCCCATTAAAATTACACAACACTCAATGAACTTGTTTTGGCCAAATATCGTTCGTCGAGCCTATTCAAATCATCAAGAAAACACAAAAATAAAAACATTAGAACTTCTTTTAGTTTTGTTATCCTTCAAAACCATAGTTTTGTTATCATTCAAAGTAGAGAAGTGAGTATAATGCCTTAGGGTTACATGTTCTCTAAACACTCTTCCCTTAGCATTCGCAATAGAAGAACCCTTACTTGAAGCAACATCGAACTCCTCGTAAATGAATCATTAACATTGAAAGCCACTTTGTTAAGTCCCAAGATAGTCTCACCTAAGATCGTTGATATGGGGGTGCTCCTTGACTCAACCCCCTCAAAGAGTGGTAAAATTTATAGATTTATCTCTCCATCCTCTCTTCATACTAAATACTCACCCATCAAAATAGTTCCCATGAAAGGAAAAAGGGTGATAAAATGAGCCATAAAGATCTTTTCCTCGCCCAATTTGTGACTAGGTACTTCTTTATATCACATATCGAACAACCCCACCATCTTTTAAACATATGGGTAATCCAATTGAGGAAGGGTAATCTAGTTCGCAACTATGACACAATAGTCAATAATGACACTGAATTCCTCTAGCAGGGGCAGATCTTGAATCCCCAAAATGGAAGGTATGGTTAGGGGAATCCTATAATCACAAGTTGACCATAAGAAGTGAGTGTCAAAGTAGAAAAATGAAAGGTAGTAGAGAGCAAAATAGCCTACCCACAGTAGATCATACTAGATTTGGGGTGAAAGAGACCTTAGAAAGGTTATTAACATGCTTTGGGAGCTAAGGACAATGAGTAAGAAGAATAAGTGCATAGTGGGTATTTATAAAAGAAGACTAGGTTGTTTAGGGTTGTACAATCCTTGAATAGGTCTTTACAACCTTCCAACTAGGCTATACAAACCTCAGTCTAGGCCTGCATGGCCCTTAGTTCATGAAAAAGGTCGAACAAGCTCTATTTTGTATTATGGATGAAAAATGACATTTCGACCTATCTTGTAAAGCTATATGTAAAAGGATGATACACATTCAGAAACATATGTTTAGGAGTCAAAAGTATGCATTTGTATTTAAAAAAGAGAAATGTCAAAGTTCAACCAAAGAATAGAGATAATCTTGCCTTGATTTACCCTAGAAGATACGAACAAGCATCCAAAATTAGGGCTTTCAAATCAGTCGATAAAATGTACAACTGTGCAAAAATACTGTACTAGGATCAAAAGAAGAAAAAAAATATCCTAAATAGCTAATGAGAGAAAATGGAGGGGTCTCCTTAACTCAGCTACCTCGACCCCTATAAGGGGTTGCATCAGAATCCTCTGCCTCACAGTTTATTGCCACATACCCATCCTCTATAGTCCCCTAGGCTATGGTCTCTATCTCATCCTTTGTCTCTATTAGATGTTGATCCTTCTCTCTAATCTTGCAGTTCAAGCATTGGATTATGTCTTGCAAAAACATGAGGGTTAAGATGTATAAGACACAAACAAAATACAAATCATGAATATACATACATACATTATTTTGCTTGTTGTTACTAACTTGCATTGAGCGTGTCTGTTATGTCACAACCCTCTTTAGGGGAGCAATCAAGTTGACTAGAGCCTCAGCCTGCACATGAGGAATCTGCAATAAAGAAAAGGAATATCATCCAACATGTCTTATATTAGAGTAAAGTATAAGAAAACTATGGAGAAAGTACTTACATGGGTGGTCTTGGTAGGCTCAAATGTATAGACAGACCAGGTGATCTGCAATGACATTATGGACTCGATCAACAAAGTCATGTAGGACTCCACCATGCTATTAGCATAGAAGCTAGGTTGCCTACCACTATGTGCTCCACCACTTTTGAAGTCAACCCATGGGCCCATTTGTAGCCTTGAATAACAACAACACTGGACGTAGAGATAGTGGTTGGGGTAGTAGATCGTCATGTGGCCTATGTAGTACTACCCTAACTCCCATGTTGTAAGACGTCCCCCTTGTTTGGTACGTGTTGAGGGAAGGCCTAAATAGCCATTTTGACAAATAGAGACTCTTTATAAGTGCTTCGACCATCCATGACTAGTAGGGTGTGCTGGTGGAATATAGCTGCTCCTCGGATATATAGCATAATGTCATAGCAAGATCTGCACCCTCAAGATCCCTCGTCCAAAGCATACTTGTGGGTAGATGTTATTAGATAGGTCACTCGTCTAAGCCCTCGCGCTAATAAAAGATGCATTACCCTAAATATCGTTCTCAAATGGAAGGCCCCATCATCAAACGATAGGAGAGAGCTTCTACTTTAGCCACATCTTGAGGCCACATCTTTATAGGACCCCTCTAGTCAAGATGTAGTTGTAAAAAGAATAGGAAATCATTATGAGTATAAAATAAGTAATGAAAAATAAAAAATCATAACTCGCATACTTTTGGCTATGTAGGGAAAAGTACCTAGTCCAAGGTGATCGTGTTCAGGTAAGTGTACCTGGCAGCAATGAAGGACACGATATAGGACACGATGCTCCACCTAGTAAAATGAGGGTAGACACCATCCACATCATCTTCAGGGTCTAGCCCTTCTAATAGGTTTAGCTCAATGGCCTATGCTTACCAATAGAGATTGCGTAAATTTCAATGCAAATAAAACAATACTAAGGCATAAAAAGGGGAGATAAAAGATACTTATGATGAGAACTCTCCATGTATCGCACATGTACCTCTTACCCTGAAAGCACCGATCAAGGTATTTATAAAGGTACATCAGTGCCACAGACCCCCATTGAACCAAATAAAACCTAATAGAGCTTTAGGGTAGAGCTTTAAAGTATTTATAAGCTTAGATCCTCCAGCATTAGAACCAAATAGAGCTTTATTGTGTTAGAGGTGCTAAAAAATAATACCCCTAACAAGGAATATAGTAAGAAGCAATGTGCATGCTACTCAATCACCTCATCAAAGTTATCATCAATAACTTTAGGAGCGCCAACCTAAATGCTCAACCTTGCCACTATCTTGCTTCCTTTATGCAAGGGAATGCAGTCGAGGACCCTTAGCAAATAGTCTCTCTACAACATTGGTTCATGCATGCCAGAATCTATGGTTAAAGGAATACCTATAAACTATAACTTGATCGAGAAAGTGAAGTCCTTGTGTATGATTATGATCTCACTGATCAAGGAAAGGTGAAAGGTGTAGGTCTTATCTGACATCATCCGCAATAAGGTCCAAACTCCTATGCCCTCTAAACGGGCCATGACCCGAGGGTGTAAGGTCCTACCCCACTCTCCAGCAAGACCTATAGCCCCACCTCCTTTATGGAAGGCATCAATCCCATGTAAGGAAAAAGGAAAAAAAGAAATGAAAAAGGGAATGAATAACATAAAATGCTATATGTATATTTTTTGACACAAATATCAAGGTTAGAAAAGCAAAGGAATCAAAAAGTTTTGAAGGTTTAAATTACAACCATTAAGGGAATTATGAAGATAGTTTTCGAAAAAAAAATTTTGGTCAGCATCCACAAATGAAACATCGAGACACCGAAAAGTTTGTAGAATAATTGAATAAATTATTTATAATCTTAGGTATATACTATAATTTTTCATAGATTATTCTATTAATTAATTTTAATAATTTATTATGCATATCACAAAATAAAAGCTTAAGGTGCACGCAAATCAAGATAACAAAACTAGTCTAATAGATAGAAAATAAATTTCACTGAAAATAAAAAAGCAAAAAATAAATAAAATAAAATAAACAAAAGAAGAAATGCATACTGCTCTCGAGGCGGCTCTTGCAAGTTTGTGGTACAGGTTTTAGAACGTTGGTGTGTCTCCTGCTGGAGGAAAGCCAAGTGAACCATCTTGCAATCGCACCCTTAAATGGGCTGATCCGCGCAAATTCCCACTAGGATCATAGTAACTCTAAGGCATCTAGAGTCAGGATGTCCTTGTCTGAAAACTCCTCATGAACATCAAACATCTTGTCATCACAAAATTCAACCATGATAATTGTCTAAAAAGTCAATGGAACCTAAGAGCTAAATCCAAGTCTTTTAGATAGAGAAAGGAGTAACTCTAGGTGCTTTTGGTAAGCTAGGGACATCCTGACTTAAAATTCTCACTAGGATCATAGTAACTCTAAGGCATCTAGAGTCAGGATGTCCCTAGCTTAGAAAACCCTAAGGTTACTCTACTGAAATTATTTCTTAAAGCACATTTAGCATAGAAAACCCCTAAACCCTAATGCACCCAACTCACTTCAAGGTAGAAGTAGGTCTTTCCATTCATCTCTGTGCATTTCTCAAGCATTTTGGAGGAAAATATTAAACTTGTAAGCCTCTGAGGGCACAGAAACACACAAAGGTATCTAAGGATCCCCTTACCCCTTCTTCTTCTTCCCCTTTTTCTTTTTTCTCTATTTTCAAAACCTAAGAAACAAAAATTGTACAACCTTTTATAGGTTGTTCAACCCTAAAATTAGGTTGTATAGCCCATTTCGACTGATAAATAATTTCTTACAAAGTTTATTTTCTTCTCTCTTCAAATTTTTTTTCTTTTTAGAATTTTTTTATGATACTTTATAACTCCAATGATAAAATAGGGGGAAGGTTTAATGACCTAAGACCCATATTCATCTAAAAAATGGACATTTGGTTATGCTTCATGTGGTTTTCTATTGTCTATCATGCCAAGAAATCTTAGGATCTTTTATTTGATTTGAATGAGATGTTTTGATTTTGTTTGATATAGAGACAGTGGCCAAGTGATGCACTTAGGGTTCTAATGACCTTAAGAGCCTCTTTTATTATTATGTTTGTGTTTAAAACATATGAATAGTGTATTGACTCTTAATCATCCCCATTCTTATGTTGCATGCTAACCCTACATGGTTAATGGTACATATGGATGTCATGCTCTTTAGAGCTACATAGGGTGAGGATTCATTAATTCTAAGATCCCTTTTGTGGTGATTTTTTGTTTTTGCCTTTGGCCACTAAACCTTCTCTAAATGCCTTTATTTACATGTTTCAACCATGATAATTGTCCTTACCTTCTTAAACAAAAACTTTTGCATATCCCATGATTATTTCTCTTATTGTTTATTTGTCTGGGATAAAATGAGAAGGCTTAACTTAAGTGGCTTAACTGCTCCATAGGAAGTTAAGGTGATTCCTTGACTTAGGAATGAAGGTGTTGGAATTTGGATTGTTAGATTGCCTATTAAAGTTGGAAACATATAGTACATGCTCAATAGAATTTTAAGCAAAAGGACTCCATAATTGGCATTTGGTTCCCATATGTGCTCTTCCATACCATTCACAATTCAAGAGTAGGGTAGTGATGGCATGCACACTCACAACTTTAATTTTCTTTGTAAGAGCATCCATGTTAGTGTTAAGCATAGTATAAGCACCAATGTTATGAATACCTATAATTAGCTTGTTAATCCCTTTTTCACTTACCCATTGGTAGTTTTTTAAGGTCAGTTCTTCTAATAATGAATAAGCTTTATTGGTTGACTTTTTTTTATGAGTGCACCCCCTACTACGACATCTATACTAATGCATACCGAATGGTTAAGCCCATTATAGAAGGTTTGGACTATCAATCAATCCGACAAACCATGATGTGGGCACCTTTTTTGCAACTACTTAAACCTGTCTCATGCTTCATATAATGTCTCACCCGACTCTTGTTAAAAGCTTGCAATTACTTGCCTCAATTACATGGTCTTGCCCGTTGGGAAATATTTTGCGAAGAAAGCCTTAAATTAATTATATTATTTCAATTGAGATTGTATTGTGCTTGAAGATAGATTTTCCTAATTTACCAAATAATCTATCTCGAGCAAAATTGAGTATATTATTCTGAAATTATGCCTACTCTCATGGCCACAAAATTCAATAACAGTGCATTAAGTTTCATGAATAATCCTTGAATATCTCTAGAAGTCAAGCCTACCCTCGCGGTCTCAATCTCCTAGTTTAATATGTTAGGACTAACTCTAAACTTCCACTCTCACTCTATCATCTAGAATCTCAAACATTGCATATATGCGACCATTCATACATATAACATCAATTAAGCTCAAACATATTAAATCAAGACACCTAACACAATTAAAGCAAAAATCATTACATAAATTCATGAAATAAATATTGGGCTTTCATACTTATCCCTAGAATTGAAGAATTGGTTCATCCTATAAGAAAAAGAAACAAAGAAGAAAGAAGCCATTGAATTGAGTAGAAAATTTTCAAAGAAAAAGGTGTTGTTAAATAAATTCAAAGAAATACCCTAAAAGGGAATGCCTCCAATCTTCACAAAATCTTTTTTTTTTTTTTTTGAGGAGGTTAAATCCATTTTATCTCCTAAACATCTACTTTTTTTTGTCCATGAATCTCTATCCAAATAGGTCAATTATCTATCTTTAAAGGAGCCCACATTGTGTTTTAAAATCTAAATCTGACGCTTAACATGGCCTGATTCATAGGCCATGTAACTGCCCATGCATTTAACTACTTATGCGATTTTGCACTATTGACTAGTCAACTCTATGTCTTTACATGGTCTAACACATGGGCCACATAATAGCCCATGCATTACTACTAAAAATTGTAATATATCTCATTTTTTGAGAATTTCTTGTGCGAACATAAAAGAAACAAAAAAAAAATTAACTTATTCCAAAATAAAAGCACTATGAAAATTAGAAAATTTATCTTTTTTAACTTAAAAATATATACTAAAATGACTCTTATCAGGTGCCTCTCACCTGATAAAGTCGAGTTCTCTCTTCTTGAATGGGACCTGAATTGATCAGGTCCCTTTTGGGGACTCAAAATTTTTAGCTTCTTTTCCATGTACAACTTCTCCCGTTAGCCACACCAACTGTTGTCCCTTCTCTAGCCAACTCTCACTTGGTTAAGGCAAGTAGTTTGGGCTCCTCCTTCATGCATAAAACTCCTCTTAGTTCTCCTAATCCTTGGAGCTCTCCAATATTCATCAACAATATTATAAAATATTCTTACAAAAGAAGAATCAAGAGAGGTTAGTCACAAATCCTTACTCCTTAAATTGTCAAACTTGGTTATTATTTGATTTTAGCATGGTTATATTGATTTTGGAATCTTGTGTTTGATGCTCTTGAATTTTTGAAGATTTTTCATGAATGGCTATTTTCTCTTATTCACCAAAAATTCATATTAACTATTAAAAGTAATTTGTGGCAATTAGACACTGCCTAAATAATTTTTAACATATTTAGTGAGTTTTTTAAAATGAATTTTAGGTTAATTACCCATTTTTGAACTTTATTTTGTTTAGGGATCTTTATGAATTTCGCACTATTGACCCACTTGAATATTTTTACATATGACAATGGCTTTAATAGGCCACATTGTAACTTTTAGGGCTGAATAAAATATATCAAGCCATTTATCTTCTGTTTTTTACCATTAAGCTAATTGTTGGCCTTAGATATCTCATATAATTCTTATGAATTTTCCATGAAATGGCTTTTACAAGCCATTCTATGATTTTATGTACTATTTTGCCTTAAAATTCCATATTTTCCACTATAATTAACATAAAATTTAAATTTTTAGTTAGTCAAATAGTACTATAAAATGACCAACCTATTTTGCAATTGGCTTGGGGATCTATTATTTGGCAAGATTTAGTCACTAAAAATTGCATGTCATCTTAAAATAAATGTTTAGCCTTAATTTTAGCAATATTACAGTAATTTTCTTTATCCCTTCATAATAATCCATTAGATAAAATGTTAGACTTGGTTGGTGAAACCTATGTGAAAGCTCTCTTTTTATCTTGATAATATAGATTGAAAGATTTCAACATCTATTTTAAGTGTTGTTCTTATAAAATTTAAGTTCGGAATACATTAAAAGTTGAATTGAAGTGTAATGTACCATGTAACGACCATTTTCATTTACAACTAATGGCATTCATATCCAAAAATACATATGCATAAAGGTTTATTCATTATACATACACATTCTAACATGTATTTAATGTAAATATATGTTAACTAATGTTTAAGGCTAGTGACCATAAACTAGTTTCTACATAAATATATGTGCATGACATAAGGAGAGAGAGAGTTGGAATTCAACCGATGATCTATGGTCCTAGTGTCTATATGCAAAATTTTATGCACCAAAGTACCCAAACCTTATGTTTCAGTATCAGAAAAACATAATTGCGATTTGATGAGTCACTACTCAATGAATAAGAGCAATAATCAGATTCTTATGACATAACCAACAATCAAATATCATCAGGATACATAACAAATATAACAATTGATTGTGCAAGTGTAAGTATAATAGATTGATTTTTGTCGTGACCTTGTAAGGCAAACACCACTCCTGAGAATTCATATGATTCAAATGACATTTGATTTTAGCTAGCCAACATATAATATGTGAATCATTTGATCAATAACATGTTCCAATAGGACATATTGGTCCCTTTTCCATGTGATTTACAAGTGTTTGACAAGTTGGTCACAACACCCTTTCAGTTCCATATACAAGTGTTCATTCACAATAGAGTACCAAGTAATAATTAAGAGCATATAATTCTCACTTTACTTGTATTCACATATAAAGTGTAAGAATTCAATCACATAAACATGTAATAGAACATAATCATATTATAAAATTATCACACACATTAGAATCTAATTATGGTTTTTACTCACCTTTTCATGTGACCAACCATTATGGTAGGTTTGGTTCTCTCTCCAGGGCTTCCTTAAAGTGTTAAGTTCCTAACATTTGATACATAAATGGTTATAGGTATGTTAAAATGATTATAAATGCTTGGTATGCAACTATGGCATGATCCATGCAAGTGAGCCTAGTGTTTATGCATATTTTCCTTATATGGCAGCCTGACCTTACTACACTCTCATAGTAATAACTCTAGATATACTTATCCAAATGACTTTATTATTTTTTTAATAAACTATACACATAATGATGCAACATATTCCAATTTCAGGTCAATATAAGCCACATAGAAATTGTGGTGAATTTTTGAATTTTACCCTATTTCAATGTCATCTTAGTCATAGTAGGTTTTATTTTCTTAGTTATATCTCAAATTGTACAAATCCAATTGCAAAAATGATCAACCAAAAGTTACAAAACATATAAAGACACATTTTTAATGTTTTACTCATTGTGTAATTAAGTCTATAAAGTCACCAAAACAAATGACCAATCTCAGGGTGAGTAGGTTTCACATGTTGGCAATCAGTCATAATGAAGGACAATATCTCAACAACCATGTTAAATTTGGCAAAAAACAGACATAAATGTACAAATTTCAAGTTTGTCACATCATCAAATTCCAAATCTATGGCCATCAAATTCTTGGAAAATATGATTATAAGACTGATTAGGTTTCATTAGTTTTAGGTTTAGTCGCAATCAATAAGGCATATTTCTTTCCACATAACAAATTAAGTAAAATTACTTTATAGGTATTTAGAGGGGATATAACCCTACAAATTTCATGTTGTTCACTTAGTCTAAAATCCAAACATAAGGTCACCAAAATGTAAGAAAACATAATAACTGTGGTGATTTCCATTGGTTGCGAACCGACCCTAATGAAGGAGCCATATCTCCTCACACACACCAAATTAAGCAAAAATATTTTTCATACATTTAGATGGGGCATTTTGCACTTTCACTAATTGCACTTCTAGTGTTATGAAATCATTTGTACAAAATTATGCTCTAAAAATAAAACCAACATAGTTAGCTCTTGTTTCTCTTGAATTTCAACTTCCATAATGAGCTCTACCTTAAATACTTCGTAATTCTTACTAACCATGTACGATTAACATGTCATGAGAGATTAATTTCATATGGAAGGAAGATAAATTAACTTACCTATTTTCCCATAACCAAAAAAGCTTAGGATTCCTTCCTAGGTAGCTCACTCTTCTCCCTCTCCTCCTCCCCTCCTTTTTCTTCTTCTTCTTCTTCTTTTTATTTTTCTTCTTCTTCTTTCCTTTCTTTTTTCTTTAGCTCTCTCCTTCTTCTGCTACTTCTCACATTTAACCTTTTTATTCTAATTTTAAAGGCTGAGAAATTCCACTTGTAAACCTATTACAACAAGACAAAGTCATGGTGTATCATTGTCATTGGTTGGAAGTTCACTTTTCCCATTTAGTCCATCTTCTTCACTCCTTCATCACCTTCATCCATCTCCTAATCCCCATATGGTCCCTATACTTTTAAATAAGATTTAAAACACCATTATTTATGATACTATAATATGCACACAATATAAGATAATTTGCCATACAACTATACAAACATTACATATATGTTTAAGTGTTCCAAATGCAATGATGTACGTGTCATCGTCATGCTTATCTAGTTCACATTTCTAAACGATGATTTATCCATTGCATATGTTCATATGGGATTTAAAATTATTTATGCAATGAATATGTGTTGTAAGAATGCCAATAAATGTGAATAGGGATGTTACATACCATGCATCACAATTGCTCCTAAAACCGTGACCAAGACTTGGAGGTCGTGATTGCTACACGAGAAATTTAGGACTAAAGTTGATAGTTTCATTTTTGATGACTATTATAGCTTAAGTCGCGATCGCTACATTCAAAGAACTTAGGAAGAACTCCGATGGCCAACCTAAAGACCTCTTAAAGTGAGTGACGTGTAAATTAGTTGTTTAATAGTTCAAAATTTACGATAATGAAATTCCAGTAGTGACTACAACCAACCTTCAACTTAAAACTCCAAAACTCTAGTCTGATCCATAGTTGATATTGCAGTTAGCCTCTCTAGCGCAAGCTTAAGTTGCAACTGCCACCCTGAATTGATGCTTAAGACATTTGAGATCCGTTAAAGGGTACCAACAGCAAATTTTTAAAGGACTAAAACTAGAATGTAAAGTGTCACTAGCCGTTAAACACATTTGAAGATCTTGAACGTGATTGAGCAAAATCCAGTATGAAATATAGATCACGACCATGACCTATAGTCTCGATCATGATCTCAGTCTGACAAGCATTAAATGCAAGATTTTGTCATTAACTTTAGAGATTTAGAGTTAGTTTCATTTGTGATGGCTATTTGGTGGTTAGAACTTATAAATATCCCACCAAATGATCTTTAAAGTAAGAGAATAACATTTATTATAGTAAAACGCTTATAATTGGATTTCTCAACTCTTTAACTCTTTAATCCTTTACACTTGAGTTGTTGAAGGTTAGGTGTGAGCCATAAACACTTTGGATCTGGATATTAGAGTAAACCTAAGTGTGAAAAACTCTTATGTAAGGTTATGTGTGAGTTTAAAATACAAAATTATAATAGTTTTAGTATGAGCCTTAGGAAAACACTTATAAGTTAGGTATGAGCTTGTAAAAAACCATTAAGAGCTAGTTAAATACCTAATTGAGTAATTAGGGAGTAGACATAGGGTTTGTTAACACTCAAACCACTATAAATTTGTGTTAATTCTTTTCCTACTTTTCTCTAACTTTAAATTACTTACACTTCCTCCATAAATTCAAAATTTCCACCAATTTATCCCTCCTTCTTGGTACATAAGGGCCAACATGTGGTATTAGAGCCAAAGTCTCAAAACTTTTCATAATTGCTTAAGAAAAGATCATCGAACAAGAAGGAATCTACACTTATCTCAAACCCTTCTTTAATGGATCTGATTATGTATATTGAAAGTATAAAATAGAGATATATCTTAATAGTGATGTAATGGATCTTTAGGATATTGTTACAAATGAGTGGAAGCCACCTACTAAAGTAGTGGATGGTAATTTACTTGCAAGAGATGAATGGGTTGAAGTCCATAGGAAGGCAAATAGGAAGAATAAAAGAGCCATGACAGTCTTCTTGAGTTCCATTTTAAGAGAAGAAGATAAAAGAGTTCAACATTGGCACATCAGCCATGCATGGGATATGGAAAGCCTTAAAGAACTATCATGTGGGCACAATGAAGTCAAGTAGATTGGAGATATGTGATAGAATGGGAAATCTTTATGATGAAGGAGAATAAAGGCATCATCGAAATGAAAAATAAACTCTTTGACATTGTCAACAATATGAAGAAGTATGAAAGAACTTTCACAAATCATGAGGTAAACACTAAAATCCTCAAGATGTTCCTCTGAAAAAGTTTAGGGCTAGGATATGTAACATAAAAGAATCCAATCAATAAATTAGGAAAGTACCAATCGATGTCTTGATTAGAAGGTTTCTCACTCATAAGATGGATATCAAGAAAAATGAAGAGATGAAGAAGATGAGAGGACAAGGAGATAAAGTAAAGAAAATAAGACTATTGCTCTTAAATCTTCTAGCAAAGACAAGAAGGTGGAAGTTAGTATAAGTGATAGTGATAAGAGTGAAAAAGAAGAAGAAAAGCATACCATGCACTTAAGGAGGTCGAAAGATCTCATAAAGAGAAGAAAGGAAATAAGAAGCCTTAAGAAAGCATCATCTAACCTCAAATATAAGAAGAATCATGTCACTTAATTTAAATATGGGAAGCAAGGTCACATCAAATTTGATTGCCCCAAGATTAAAAAGAAGAAAAAGTGGGATAAAGAAAAGGAGAAAGTATTAAAGGCAAGCTAGGATGATGACTTAAGTGAAGAAGTTGCAAACTTTTGCTTCATGGCTTAAAAGGACTCCTCCAATGAGGAAAGCACTTTCCAATCTTATGATGATATTGATGTCTATGAGGATGATGAACTATTAGAAGCCATGTACTTAAGATGTGATAAATATAAATCTAAAATGAAAATGTATAAGAAAAAAAATGTTCTAAACTTGAGGATGATTTTAAAAGTTTAAATGATATTGTTTATAACTTGAAAAACATTCATAAGGAACTCAGGAAGTCTTTATAACAACTTTTTAAAACTCGATCCTCACTTGTTTCCTTAAGAAAAGAAAATGATTCTTTAAAAATTAGGTCATTTAATTAAGAAATTCTATTTCTAAATATAACAAAGGGAAAGAGACTTTAGTTGCTCTTATTGTATCTCAAAGACCATCCTTTATGAGACATGGTCTTGGCATCAATAGTGCTTATTTATCTACTTCCTCTTCCCCAACTTTCATTAGAGTTTCCTTGCCTCAAACCTCTAGCATAAAGGTAATTGGAATGAAAAGTTCTCATTAGGTAATGGAAAGGCATTCTAAAGCTCAAAGGCGAAGCCTTAAAGAGCTAATCATGATTTCATGTACTAAAAGAGGCATGCACAAAAACACACACCTTCTACTCCTTACCACACATGTTCTTGTATGCATACACTTAGCTATGGCATGAGAAAGGCCCCTACGCATGCTAAAATTACTCATAGGAGAAAGACCATTAAGTTTAAACTCTAATGCCACTATTACATGAGATATGGTCACATAAATGTATTTTGTTACATTTGGAAGGCTCACCTCATACTAGAGGATCCTTCTAAGCCTAACTCCCTAAGACCTAAGTTTGTTTAGGTGCCTAAACAAATATGAATTTGCTTTATGTTGTAGGTATGCTTGGAAGCCACCAATGAAGAGGATAGTAATTAGCATGTGGATAGTGAAACATCCCTATCCCTATTCATTGGCATTATCATATGAATATATTCATTAAACAAATGATATGAAATCACATATGAGCATATGCACTATATCAAATGATATATGAAATCTCACATGAACATATGCACATGATAAATAATGATTTAGACATGTGAATTGTAAAAATATGACAATGACAATTTCACCGTTGCATTTGGGATGCTTGAACATATATACAGTGTTTGCATAGTTATATGACAAATTATTTCATGTTGTGTGCTTATTATAGCATCATAAATAATGGTGTTTGATGGCTCATCTAAAAGTATAAAAAGCATGTAGAAATTAGAGAATGGACGAAGGTGATGAAGGAATGAAGAAAAGGGACTAAAAGCAAAACTGTTTAATTTTCAACCAATAGGAACAAGCCACCAATCTTTTGTCCTATTAGAGTAAGAATACAAATTATAATTATCTGCCATTATGGGCTGGTAAGAGAGGAGATAAAGTCAAAATACATCAGATGAAAGAGAGAGAGAGCTAAGGAAGAAAGAAAGAAAGGAAGAAAGGAAGAAGAAGAAGAAGAAGGAGACGAAGAAGTGTGGGCCGCTTAAGGTTTTCCAATTCTGGGACAATAAGTAATTTATCTTCTTCTCAACTGAAATTAACCTCTCATGACATGTTAATCATGCATGGTTAGTGAGAATTATGGAGTAATTGAGGTAGAGCTCTTGGATGGAATTTGTAATCCAAGAGAACAAGAGCTGATTATGTTGATTTTGCTATTAGAACAGAATTTTTCACCCACGATTTCATAGATCTATAAGAGGAATTGGGGAAAGTGCAAAACATGAAAGTTGTAGCCTTATGTCTCATATAAATATGGAACAGTTTTACTTGAATCTGTGTGTGTGAAGAGATATGACTCTTTCATCAGAACTGGTTCAAAAACGAACCGAGATTATCTCAGTCTTCTGTTTTGTTATATTTTGATGACT
>CATIWR010073559.1:0-10973 GCA_949677035.1 Omphalea diandra | reverse complement strand
TCATATTAATAGATGAACGTCTTCATCTTATTCTCCTTTACTTGATTTGCACCTTATGTATAATCTCCAAGACTTTCTATATTTCTTTAGTAGTAGTGTTTATGTTTACCTTATTGTTTTCACTTCTACTCAAGGTATAAAAGAGCATGTGGATAGCCTTATCGTTAAAGGTCAATATCTTTCTCAATTTATGTTTTATCAACAAGTTTCTTCATGGAATATGTAGACCATTCTTCATGATTTTAAATAGTTCAATAGATTATGATATTAAGAAATAGTATATTCAAATCTTTTAATAATTTTAATCGATTCTATTGAAGAATAGAACCTTACAATTGCTTAACTTTTGAGTCTATGTTTATTTTGGCTACCATAGATCTTTTGTCTTACATTTAAGCTTGAAAAAGAGACAAAGCTCTATATCACCTATAGAACTACCTACAAAACTATGTGATGAAGTCAACTTAAAAGGCGTAGTGATTGGTTGCTTCCAAAAATGAAAGAAAGTAAAAAAGAGAAGGTAAAATTCAACACAAGAATTTATAGTGATTCAAATAATTTTACCTACATCCACTTTCTAAGCATCCACTAATGTCTTTCACTATTTTTTGTAAGCTAAAATACAACTCATCCTTTTATGGACTAAAATGAATCTTATAACTTTCTTTTTATGAGGATGAAAGACAGATAAATCCACTCTTTGATATTTTTGAAGGCATGATACTAATCTTTATGATTTAAAAAAAGATTGAATCTTGGTAACAGTTTAAACTTATAAAATATGCAACAAATACAATTTAGTGCATAAGAAATCTTACACTCAAGAACTCTAAGGTTAGTTTCAAATTTTCTCAAAAACTCCTCTATCTAAAATGGAAGAATTAAAGCTCAAATAAATGTAATGGCTTTCTTTTAGTCTCTAACCTTATAAAAGGTTTATATAGTGGACAAAAGATCTTCAAAATTTAGCCAATAGACATAAAAGACAAGTTTGACAACTTTTTAAAATACTAACGTTATATAATGAATGAGCCATTCATGTTGTTACACAAGTCATTCACATGACCATTGCTAACTTGTCTTGACCATTTCCTTAAACTGTTCTTTAGCTTTTGAGCCATTCAATTTCTTTACCTAATTTTCTTCTTGAATGAAGCCATTCATTTAAGTAGTTTCAGGGCAAACTAGGTTGTTCCTCCTTTTCGTATGAAATTCTCTATTTTTCTTCATAATGAATGGAGCCATTCATTTAGACCATTTCAAGGCAAGTTAGGTCATTCCACTTTTCTATCTAAAAACTTTCATTTTTCTTTATTAATGAACATGTAATTCATTTAGACTGTTCAAAACCACTTTTGGCCATTTCATTGTCTATTTTTATTTGTCAGTTCTTCTCTCCAATTTGAACAATTGTTTCGTTTCTTAAATTAGACTCTCTCTATATAGATGGGCATTCACAGTGTGCATGGACCTATACACTGGGCCATTCACTTCATGCACAAATCATTCCACCATTCTTTGAGCAATTCATCATTTTTTCTCTTATTGGATGCTTTTTCTCCATCTTTAAAAGCATGTTAAAGGTCAAAACTTTCCTAAATTGGATATACCTTCACCCTTATATGCTTTGCCTCCATCTGGAAAAACATCTCAATGAGCCCAACATCCTCCAAAGTCCTTGAGGGTAGGAGTAAAAAATTTGACTTTTCTTTGAACATATTTTCAAAGCATTATCATTTAAAAGTTAATAATAATCCTATGCACAAATGTACTAAATAAAATCTACAAGTAAAAACACTTGACGAAAAGATTGAAACTTCTTAAGATTTTGTTATAATTCAAAATATCCTTCAAACATATAACTAAAGCCAATACTTTATCAACCTTAAAGTCATATAACATAAATTGACTTTGAAAGGTGTAGAGGACTTTGTCTTTTATCAAAACGATCTATCTTTTACTCCAATATTATGATAAAAAGACTAAAATGCAAAATATTGGAGGAATGAATTTGTCTTTTGCCAAGTAACACCTCTTGATATGATGATAAGGAGATTGATGCGGGAGAAACTGGTGGAAATGAATTTAAGAAAATGAAAGACATGGGCATTCTTAAGTTAGCAAGCCTTTCTTTCAAAGAACTAGAGGTAGAGTTAGTACTTTGCAATGAAAATGACAATGAAAACAAGATGAATATGAAAACAAGAAGAATGATAAAGTGTAGGAACTTTCACGAATGACTTCATTATGTTTTCCCTTTTTAAATACATGAAACTGCCATTATGAGAGAGATGGTTTAATGTTATCTGGCATAAGCCCAATACCATCATGATAAAAGTGAAGGAACTTTCATGAACGACTCACACTTTGTGTTTTCCCGTTCTGAATACTTGAAAAGGCCATTATCAGAGATAAGCTTTAACATTGTCTAACATAAGCACTCTACCATCATGATAGTCCTACAAGAGGCTTGATACAAGAAGGGATAGGCACGGACCGAGTTTAGAACAGCTCGCAAAGCTCGAACTCAAACCCAACCAAAGAAAAGACCACGACCCACCCCACATTATGTCAGGGCAAGTCGAGTATTGGATTGGAGCATGTAATACCTGTTAATATTTTAATTAATTTTTTTAAATTCAAAATAAAAGATATGTAGCACTAGTTTTTTGTTTGAATTAAATAATCAATACAGACATTACCTGCCCTGTTCAGGTGGGTACTAGACAAGGTGGGTAAAATGCCAATCCTTAGAACCAACCATGAAACTGCTCCAAAAATTATTTTACACCCAGACAGATGATCTATAACCTACATTCTAACACCCTAACTTTTTTGTTTTTAATTTATCCAAAAATAAAAAATTCCAATGAGGACTACAATCTTATAAGCAGAAAATTAAAGCAAAAATTTAAAAACCACCAAAATATAAATATCCTAAACATATGTACAAATCATGAAGACTATTACTGTAAGAATAAATTTTGAAGAGATCCTTCCCTCCAACACATTTAAGTTACAACTAAGACTTAAACTACGCCTATGAAAAGGATATAAACTACATCTACTGGTTTTTAGGTACCTTCGAGTCAAATATACAGAGGATTTGGCCCTCTTACACTACTCATAACCAACTCCTTTATCATAAATCATAGAATCCATGAGAAATCAGATAAACAAAACTTCCTAATCTTACAATTTGGCCTTGCAGGACATAGTTCAACAGCCAATTCATTCAATATTTGGCAATATTCACATCATGTCAAGGACACATGGGGATTAAACATAAATTTGATTCACAAAAAAGGGTTTGTCGAGCTTTCATAACTACAACTGCAGCTATTAGCTGAGCATTCAATTTATTTTCTAGTAACACGAGAAAAATATTTAGTGTTCCACCAAAATGTAAACAGCCCTTCGACCACATACACGACCTCAGTATCTGTGCTCCAACTTCTCCTTTTCCTTGTAGTTCTGCACATACCTATGTGGATTGCAAGACGAGAAGAAAGAAAAACTCATTAGCTCAAACTAATGATTACGAACAGAAAAAAAAAAAAAAATAATAATAAGCAAAGTTGACAAACATTAAACCATACAAAGTCGAGATATCAACAACTCATTATCTGGTTATAGTTTTCATCTTCTACGTTCTGCTTGTTTGATGGCAAAAAACTAGTCAATAGAAAAAATATCATATGTTTAGAGAAGATGAACTATTTTCAACTATTCAGTTGTAATACTGAAACTTCTTATTTCTGTAAGCATTTGGAAAGAATTACAAAAACACGTGTTTTCAATAAGACAATGGAAAAAGGGCCCAAATTTTCACTTTTGTAGTTAAATAGGATAAAAAAATACAATGAAATCAGTAAAGAAGAAAACCGGAGCATTGCACCCATATTACATTTCCCATATCTATGGGAAGAAAACCATAATCCATTTGAGAAAAACACATCTGAGGCAATAAATTAGAAATAGATCAATAAAAATCTGATAAATATTGCAAAAATCCCTAATCACATTTCTCAAGCCCTACAAATATGAAGTTCAAACATTACAAATTATTAACAGATGAGATAACAAATTAAGGTTGAAAGCCTATCAAACCCAATACCTAAGGGAACAAACGAAACATCAATTCCCACATCAATCTTATTGGGTTTTCTTCTTTCGTAAATAAAAAATCAAAACAAAGTATCTAATGTTAACTGAGTATAAAATAAAGTACATCCTAAAAGCAAAGAATGAGAATAGAAGGAGAAGAGAAGATACGTGTAGGTGCCGACAATAGGGGTAAGAAGGAGGGTGGCGTTGATCCAGTTCTCGGAGACCTTGTGGTGGATCTTGGTGGGCAAATCCTTCCATAAACCTGTCATTATCTTCTGCTGGAATGGTGAAAGAGCGTACACCACCGCCTTCATCCTCACCGGTTGCTTCCCCATCTCTCTCCTTCCGAAAAGCCTCTATGTGGCTGATTCTCGAATTTTCTTTCTACTCGATCCCTGACTCTTCCTTTTGACACAGAAAAAACGTACTTTACGTTTTCAGGGTTCTACCACGGCCTTCAAAATTTGACCATATCCAGACCATGTTACTATAAAGCCCATTGGACCGCAGCAGGTCCAACCCTTAATTCCAGCTGCCTTCTTTTGGAATTCAATTCGGATATTATATATTCAGATTCATATTATATCATAAGTCTGAACATATACGTATTTAATGATTAATGTACATATAATTAAAAATTAATGCATATATATTTTAATATACATACAATTCAATATACATGAATTCAATGTACATATATTTTAATATCATTATACATGCGATTAAAACTAAATGTATATGCAAATTTAGGTTCATGAAACAACATGAACTATAGTTCATGATATAATTTGCGCTTGAAATTTTGCCTTTTATCACACTACTACTAGGGATTTAGGAATTTTGCTCACAAAATGAAATTCAATTTGTTATAAATAAACTTTCTTATTTCACTAGTTCCACTAAAATTCTCAAAAGAAGCTTGAGTGACTAAAGATTAATGCAACTCTTTCCTATTGGTTTCTCACCTACTTCAAAAGCAAATTCCAGTTTTATCTAATAATAATAATGATAATTCTTTGATTATTAGTTGGAGGATGTGACGTCTTTTATTTTCTTGCATAATCCTTAGGCTTAAGGGCAATTCCTAGTGCAGAAATTTCCTTTGATAAAACTCAAATATTTCTAAATCTGTCAAAATACATGACTTGTGGAGGAATAGTGCCTGAAAGTTTTCAAATCCATAGATGAATATATGTTACCAATATGAGAGAATGTAAAATTCAAATTTTACACTAATTGGGTCCAAGTTTGACATAATTAAGAGAAGGTTAGATATTCAGGATAAATTCAACGTTGAAAGTATTTGAAAGCCTCTTATGTGTTATTCAAATCGATAAATAAGTTTAAATTAATATAGTCTCCTTAAAATATGCTTGGGTATGCCTTTATTACCTGGTTAGCTATAAAAGGATATTATTTACTAGAGACAGAGAAGCTCACTTGTACCTTCTCTGAATTATGTCTTCTATAATGAGGCTAATAAATCCATCAAGCATTTATTTTTAAGGGCCGCTTTTCTCAAATAGTATGGAGGAAAATCTTGATCATTGTGTGATTTATTACAAATAGTTATGTTGGAGGAGTGAGATTAATTGATTTTGTAAGGAATCAAAGGGTATATCTTTATTGTGTAAAGTTACAAGATTAGCTTTTGTGTATGGCATTATACTATATTTTTTGACAGAAAAATACTACTTTATTAGACAGTAGCCAAGTCAGAAAGCAAAGTCTCCTCTAAGAGTGAAGGAGGTTGCAAAAATACAGTGAGGCAAGCATTTAAGTGGGCAGATCTGGCAAGACAATGAGCACTCTCATTTGCATGCCTCCTAACAAAAGTCATAGAAAAAATCAATTCCCTGTTTGCTCAGGAAAGAACAATATATAAACAATTACATTTTCAAAATCAGAAAGGTCTTCTGAATTAAAGTGAAAGGCAGACACAACATCCTTGGCATCCAACTCAAAAACCAACGTCCTCAAACTCAAATATAAAAACCATGACATGGCCTCTTTTAACCCCAAAGTTTTGGCTTCCCTAGCAGACCCAATAAAGAGTCTTCCCTTGCATAAAGTGTCTGGTTGCATTTGATCCAACCAGTCTCGGATTTCTGCCAATGTGAGCTGACATGCAAGTCCAGTTGGTTACTCAGGCATTGTGCTGCATACCTGCATAACCAAGCAGCTTCCCAATTCTTCCAAAAATCTAATGACAAAGCCATAATTTGTGAGGGGCTAAGACAACACTGTTGCCTCAAGCGTTATACTATATTTGAAGAGTTAAAAATGAGTTAATTTTTGTTAATACTATTATTGATGTAGATTCTATATATATATATAGGAAAGTTAAAAATGCAATGAGACTTAGATTTAGAAATAAAGAAAATTCTGTAAAATTTGTTAACTTTCATTAAATTATATCACAATTCTGCTGTGAATTATACATTTATTTGACCTTAATAAATTTTTTAATGATGATGATGATAATAAGAATAATATCGTCCTTTAAAGCATGCCATTCTAATGGAGCGACTGTGGATTTTTTTTTTTAATCTGCGTTAGTTCCTTTGAACCACAAAAAGAAACCCAATATTCAATCTTAGGATATTCTACCTTTTCCAATCAAATTATAGGAACAATTTCCTTTGATCTTCTCCTTGCCATTCTCATGCTTGATCTCTAAATTATGAAATCATTGCATAATTATTAAGAAATCTCAAGTTATATTTGAGGGGAGTGAGGTGAGAAGAGAACAGTATACTTGGAGAAAAATAACAGAGTGAGAGCTCGCAGGCTCTATTTACCAAATATATATTAAAAAAAAAAAATCATGTATTCAATCATACACATCAATAGATCTTAGATATCCATTATCACTCCTCATGCATAAAATAATCAAATTAAATATGTAATCAAATATAATTATTTAATAAATTCTAGTTATTGCGTTTTAATGCTTAAAGTGTTACAAGTTTAATACTTAAGTCCAAAAACTATAAAATTCTTAATTTCAAGCTTCATTATTATTTTAAACTCTTTAAAATAATAATTACATATATATATATAGTCGAGCAATAAAATCCAAAAACAATTTACATCATGTAGAGGAAAATCAAGAATATCACATTGCTATCAATTAAATCATTTTCACGAAATGACCTAATTTAATTAACTAAATAATTAATGAAAATGTTTTTTATTAATTAATAAGGACTAATATATATGATGTTATCCAAATCCTAATCATATTATTATAGTCAATATTTTCTACTTATATAAATATCAACACTTTCCAAATAGGATAACTTACTTATTCTGCTTCCTTAATTTAAGAAATAAATAATCTAATTATTCAATAAATAAAATAAATTTATTTCAATTAGATCATATATGATATATTAACTAATTAAGATATTAAATTGATTTTAAAAATAATATCACAGAAAGATTAATAAGATCCTTATATATATCCTAATCAAATTAGGATATCCATAAAATAGGTGAGACTCTAACTTTTGGGAAGCTTCTTCCCTATCATGTAAAGACCACAAAAACATCAACATGACTGGCCATGGAGGTTGAGTGGTGGAGAAAATATATTTTCTTCAAAATTAACTTTAATGAAAATAAGTTTGGAAGTAATCAGCCTCGATTATATTTTTACACTTTAGGCAACTTTAGATATTCATTTTGCACCATTCCACATGCTATAGAATTCCTTTTATGGGGTCAACAATCCTAAAATCCAATTAAATTGGATTCCAGACTCAAATAAATTTTCACAAAGACAAAATTCTAGGTTCATGAAATTTTGTAAAACTAATTGGAAGAATTTTGATATAGCTGATTAACCACATTAGAAGAGCTTTAAATCATATTTAGAATATCAAAATTATAGTTTCAAACAAATTATAAAATTCAATCAAAAGGATGAACAATTCAGCCGTTGAACCTAAAAATTCAAAGTCGATAGCAATGGAAAGAGAAGGATTTAGCCAAAGCAAGATTTTTTATGTAACTTTTCATAAATCAATTTGATTCCACAAGTCACCAATAAACATCTTAAGAAATAAACAAATCAAATTAAATCCAGAATTGACCAGCCCAAACAGAAGATACGAGGGATTTAGCAACTTTGCTAAACCTCAAGTATGAAATCGCAAACCATGAGGAAGCCCTCTAGCTAAATTCAAAACAAATTGAACAACCAATTAAGCCATCATTAAATTATTATATAAACATCTAAGAATATGAAATATATTGTTTTTGATAGATTTTATTAAATCAAATTTAATAAAATAGATTGAAGCTTAAACAAATCGAATTTTGGCAAAAATGATTGAACAACAATTTATTCATTAACAAAATTGCTTAATGATTTCAATGGAGGCTTTGATTCTACTTACAAGAAATTTCTAGTTAAGTATCATACAAAGTGTGGCAACAAAAGAATTTTAAAATTTTAGAATTTTCTTTTTAGAATTTTCTTTCCAAGTATTACATTGAAACCTAAATTAAAACAATCAAGCTCAAATAAGTCATTAATATCACAATATTTTTGGGTGATGACTCCTTTATTCTTTAGACCTCTAGATTAGATTGTAGCAAATCACAATAACTTAATCCCAAAGATGAATGACCTCTATAATGTATCCATACAATATTATGGAAATCCTAATGCTTGCTTAAAGTCGAACGGAAAGGTGGTGGATAGGTAAGTGTTTATCTAGTTGCATTTGCGCACACTTATCTTGCAAATTATGCACTAGATGTTATTTGTCAGCTAAATCTACCTATATATATATATATATATATACACATATATATAATCGTAATCCCTATTAAGGGAATTTGGCCAACAAGGTCAAATTGTAGTTTGGTCATCATACTCAATAAGTAGTTACAATTAACTACTACTTCCAATGTTAACTCCTCCAATTGAGTCATACTCAATCTCATTTTAATTCCACCACTTTAATCCATTTGTCTGGGACACTATAATCTTTCTAACTTATTTGATAATAGATAAAAATCATAGTATATTAATTAATTTCTCGATTAGTTAATAACTAGATAAGTTAAACCATTTAATTTATCATCAATTCACTAATTAATTGACTCATATCTAAAAGCATGATTAATACCTAGCTTATATGTCATGAAGAATCAATATAGTTAGAAATGACTAATGTGATGATCTAACCTTTAGCAGGAAGATTGTTAGTGCAATTCAATCCTTTTATTGTATGACATCCAATCAAATCTAAAGGATGGAATAGTGTTTCCTTTATCTAATTTGATCTTGATTAGTTCTAATTAGTACTTAACATTTGATGATGTAATAGAGAGCCCTTTTCTATTCATCCATCTTATTTAAGTGCAATAAAAAAAATTTCTTTTTCATTCATCTAGAATATACATATGTCTATATATATATATATACCTTTGCACAATTGTTTACAAGTCAATAATAATCTGCTATATGTTAAATGTTCTTAATTATCTTAGGTAAATACAACCTCTTTTGATCATTCATTGTCTTCATCAAGCTATTGTTGTATTCAAAATATATCTTATGAGCAATCCATGATTAGGACAATCAAAGTCATAAATCAAACTATCAGAGTCACTTAGTGAGATACTAAGTGATCTCAAGTCATGGGATCACTTATGAAACTTGTACAAGAGATTTCTATAAACACATGGATAATGCTCCAAAAAAAATTCTCTAATAGGTCATTCAGTGAGTTTGTTCCCTAACAAGCACCTACAATTGGCTCCAAGTATCTCATATACTTTTACCCATGAGATCAATAACTTACTTGACCTTTAAATAAGGAATATAACATATATCAGTCTCGTGGCTCTATCAATGTCTAGACTAGATAGAATATTGATAAGAAATAGTTTAGGAATAACACTTTGATGGAGTGGATTATAGTTATAACTCTTTACAATTATCTCTCTAAAGTGTATCAATTCCATCAGTTTCGTCTTAAAGTGTTACCATATTATATGATGTAACTTAATTTTAATTAAAAAAAAGCTAAAAGACAAAAAAAAAAAAAAAAAACTATGATTTATTAACTTATATATATGTGTGGGTGTGTATGTGTGTGTGTGTATATATATCATAAAACTATCTAATATACCCTAAGTTCAACCTCTTGACTTTAGGTCATAGACCAACACATTTAGAACATCCATGCATGAATAATCTTCCATTTAAAATGTTTGAATACTAGTTTGATGTTCAATTATATGAAATACAAATCAAATATAACAGAATTAAGATTTTGTACTTAGGTTGCATTTTTATCCTTTATTTAATTAAATTGATGCATGTTGTTCATTCTCATTCATGTTAGAATTTTCAAGATGTTTTAGGCTTATGAAATAATAAGAATTAGTTTTGTGAAATGTGATTATGCTCTTTAATCTTATAGTCATGCCTAAGACAAAAAAAAAATGATAAAAGTTTAGGTGCTTTCAATTAATGCATGATAGATTGATGCTTATGATTAATTGATTTTCCATTTCAATTGATTATGTTGGTATATGATTTAAGGAACACTAATCTGCTAGGATCATTAACAATATTGCACATATGGAAGCATGTTAGCATAGTTAATCAAGTATGGATGCATGTTCAAGATTATTTGATTAGATTAAGGTTTAGATTATGATTACACAGATAGATTAACTTCTTATGATGTTTTAATCATTTTTTTTATTATTTTTGGACCAAATTTAGGTAACATTTGATAAAACTGAAAATTAAATGCTGAAAAATTAAATATTAAATTTTAAGCATTGAAGATAGTAAATATTGAAATATTTAAGTACTTAATCTAATCAATTTGTTT
>CATIWR010073533.1:0-13239 GCA_949677035.1 Omphalea diandra | reverse complement strand
TGTCTTAAATATACATGAATTATAATGCAAAAGAAATAGTATAAAAAATACTTCCATAATAAAAAAATAAATATAAACATAGTAAATACTTCCATATGAAATGGTGAAGATGATGATGATGATGACAAGCCATGTATTGCTCCTCAAATAAAAAATCTTCCTAACTCTTTTTAGTTCTTTTCTTTCTAAGAATAAGAAAAGAGAAACGTTTTACTAGTTGGGAAGATTAAAGTGTAGAATTTTAGAGCTGCAAGATTAAAGTATAAGATCCTTTAAATATTTCTTGTCACAACTCTCAAAAACCATTAAAATAAAAGAGCTTCAAGTTCGAGCTCAACTCTCCACTTGGTTTGTTAAATTATGCACTAATGGTAGATCATCAAGCCAATCACCATAAATTAGATTTATTTTCTTAGTTCCTTTCCATTTCAGAAAGCATATCTTGCTCTGTCCATTCTCAGAATATATTATTAGCAAGAATAGGTGGTGGTTTGGTTAAAACAGAGCTTGCTCTGTCCCGAAACAAGTAGACAACGGGACAAGGACACCACCATTTAGTTCCCTTAATGTGCCAAAACTCAAGTCAAACACGGGTGTAGGTAGTTTTGGAACTGATCGACACTTGGATGTATTAGAATGTTTGAGGAGCAGACAATGTTGCAGTTCTGATGATGAAAATTGATGTATTTTTCATATACAACAACACATTCCTTAAAAAAAACTTAGGTCTTTAAACCAAAAACATAAGAGTCAACGACGATATAGAACTAAGGTGACTGATTTCTATTGTAAATTCTGTATACACAGTATACTATTGAATAACAAGTAACAGTTCCTTTATGGTAAACATTTGGTTTACAACAATATTATGTACATAACTAATCCTATGCCATGTTCATTAACAATAACATAGACAACTGGTCTCCGTTTTACAAGTTTGGAAATATGTAAAGAGTATGGAGCTCACAGTTTGAATTCTTGTTGATAGCACTATGATGTGCTTCGATTCTTCGAATGGGTTTATAGCAAATAGGGATCTCAGTGTCAAATGCATCCATTCAATCGAATGGGTTTATAGCAAGTGCAAAAAAATTGCCGATCCCAAATAATTGGTTAGTTACTATGTGATTTACCGTAATAGGTTATATTGTAGAGTGACAAACAACATACAAGCCAAGCGTTTTGGTGTGACAATTCAGGCCAGAAAACTTATGGGGTAGAACTCAAATCATGCTCAAACACAACTGCAGATGTTGGAAACAAATCCATAACCCTAGAAGATAACACCTAAAGAAGAGATAATTTCAAATGTTTCATACGAATTTGCTCACGAAATCAGAGGAACACAGCAACACAGCAAACAAAGGATCCAACAAATAGAGGAACAAAATGGTGAAACACAGATAGCCACATACGTACCTCAGCCACGTTCTAGATCTACCAATGAAACACCGTTTTTGATGAAGATGATGCTGCCAAATTGATGGAGATGAAACTCAGTGAGGATTTGGACGGACAATTCGATGATGGAGCCGAAAATCGTAATAGACGCAAAATGGGTTTTGATGAAGGTGGGAGGCCAAACTCAGTAAGTTATCAAATTGTATATGAGCATAATAGTCATTTCATACCAATCACCCTCATTCTCCAGCTTTTTCTCTCCGTTTCGGGGAGAAAAGGGAGGGAGAAAAATAACTTTTATTTTCACTCCCCCTCCTTATTTTACTCTCTTCCCAAACAGGGTAAATTCTATTTTCTTCCTTATTTTCATCTTTTATTTTCCTCTCTTCCTTATTTTACTCTCTCCCAAACACATACTTACATTATATTGAAAACACAGTTTTTTTTTATTATTATTTATTTATCAAACCGTCCATTAATTATGGCATCTTTCAGATCCGTCGACGCTCTACACCAGAATGCACGAGGTGAGATTCACGTCATTGTGGGCCCCATGTTTGCAGGCAAAACCACAGCTTTACTGCGTCGTATCAAGTCCGAAGGCAACAGCGGCAGGTATTTTCGATCGTTTGTGACTGAATAATTTTTGGGCTATTTTTGAATTAATTATTTTAATTTGTTATTGGGTATGTATAGAAACATTGCGATAATAAAATCAAATAAGGACACAAGATATGCTAAGGATTCAGTGGTTACACATGATGGCTTGAGATTTCCTTGCTGGGCGTTGCCCGATCTCGCCTCTTTTCAACACAAGCTTGGCGATGATGCTTATCGAATGGTACGTGTCATATTTTGCTTCATTTTGGTTAATTTTCAGCATTGAGTTGTATATTGTGATCAACAGATGCTTAAACATTTGGGTTTGGGAGTTCATTGGTGTTGCTGCTGAGAATTAGTACTACAATTTATGAGGAATTGCTTAGAATCGGGATTTTTTTTTTGGTCTTCTGATTGACTTGATCTGGTTGACAGATCGATGTTATTGGAATTGACGAAGCTCAATTTTTTGAAGACCTTTATGACTTTTGCTGCAAGGCTGCCGATCAAGATGGGAAAACTTTGATTGTAGCAGGTCTTGATGGGGATTATCTGAGGTACTGCACTTTAGTACACTTACCATTCTTTTAAGGGAAATTTACTATTTCATCTCTCAATTTTGACTTAATTGACTAGCTCATCCTTCCATTTTCACGAAATAATTGAAATCTTCTCAAATTATTGTCCATTGAATGGAATAGTCCTCTGATCCAAATAAAATTTAATTTTTATTAGTCAATGAAATAAAAGAAGAATCAAAGGTTAAATGAATGTTAAATATATAAAAATATCCTGAGTAATTCAAATTTTATTCCCAAAATTCTATCATCCCTTGCCTTTTTGCAAATGTTCTTTGCCTTCTTCCTTTCTTTGAAGCATCCAGAACAAGCAGTAATCGTCTCTAATGAAAAATATACAATTAGAATTTCTTTCATATATTTTTGAATTGTAAGGGTTGATTTTGATAAGTAATTTTTCAAAAACTATGTTAAAATTTCTGGATCTATTATAGTACAGTTCATATTGCTTCATTGTACAACTTTTTTTGGAAATTTTCTTTAATTTTAGGTTTAATTATGTATATGTGAAGATGATGTCTTTTATTCTTAAAATTTCCATTAACTTATAGTCATTGTGTTTAATATATTTTGTGTAATAGAGTTATTTTTAGCTGTTTTATTGATATGCTTCAAACTTGAGCTAATTCTTGTTAGATATTGATTTGAGTCAGTTGTCTCACTAGATTTTTGTTTTCTGCATTCATCATGTACTCTTTACACAAAGAGGAACATTTCTGTTGATGGGAAAGAATTTTAAATTGTAGGCGGAGCTTTGGTTCGGTGCTTGATGTAATTCCTCTTGCTGATACTGTGACCAAGCTGACTGCTAGATGTGAACTTTGTGGCAATCGAGCGTTCTTTACCTCAAGGAAGACAGCAGAGACCCACACAGAACTGATTGGTGGTGCTAATATCTATATGCCTGTTTGCCGCCAACATTATGTCAGTGGCCAAGTAGTGAAAGAAGCTGCAAAGAGTGCCATGGAATCATGTATTCTATGTGATTCACATGCTGAGATACCTGCTGTTATGTGAACATACCAATAATCAACTGTCTAATTCTATGTTCAACTCGGTTAGAATTTCATAGGTTCTCTTTAGTTTTATGCCATCCTAAGTTTGTTGTACTTATTAGATGTAGTATATATAAACTGGGTTTTGTGATAGAAGCTTTGTTCTTTTAAGATCATCTTCAACCCATAACTCTAAAATGCAATAAAATTTATTTCAAAATGCAGTTTTTACAGTAAATTACTTTAATTTATTACTCTATTTTTAACTTCAAAAATAATATTCTCCATATATTTCTTTTTATAACTTATTTAATATTTTTTTACTAAGATTATTCATACATTTTAAGCATTATATTCATATTTTATTTACTTGTCATTATACATTCATATTAATTTTTAAAAAATATTTAATATATTAATATATTTAATGCATTATTTTATTTTTATGCTTATCATTAGGGTTTGCAAATTCTATTCCAAAAACTTCACTCTTAGACTCATGAACTATCATCATTTGATATTGATTTGAATTCTCCTAGTATTGTGGTTTTTCTGCACAACCAATTATAGTGAAAAAAGCAAAATTGAAGAGAAAACAAGTTGAATAATTAACATCAGAAATGAAGAGACTCAAAGAAGAAAATCAATGTGTCTTAAATATGTTGCAGGTGGCATACACATAAAGAGATGAATATTTATTCCCAAAAGAATTTAGAAAGAAAATAAAATTTTACTTCGAGATGTCAATTCTGTCACATATCCAAAAGATCGCATATATTCTAGCCAAACAAAGGAGGGTTGTTCGTAAAAGAGTTCAACAACAACCACCACTACCACCTCATACATCTAATGGTTTTCCTTATTCTTTCAATGATATTGGTGGATCTGGATTTGATTTTCTGGATTACTAAATTATGTGTTTTTATTTGTGTAATTTAGAGTTTTATTAATATTAATATGATATTTGATGGTTTTTAAATTAATTATCATAAAATTAATTCTATAGTTATTTAATTTTATTATGTCATTATTTTAAGTGATAATATTTGTTATTTAAGTGGAAAGAAAATTTGACAAAATTTTGTGTCATTGTTAAAAATTCTAAACATAATTTATATGTGGATTATATTGAATATCATATTTGGACTAAATTGTAATTCATACATAAAGAAGGATTTGTTTATAAAATAGTAGAAAAAAGAGATTTGAATTGTGAACAGTATTATGCTATATTTTGTACAATATTGTTCACTATCACCAAAATCCAATTGTAAATGCAACAATATATTTTAACTTGTACAACTCGCTCTAAATTTAGAGTCAGTTGAATTGTGAACAGTATTACACTATTTTGTATAACACCGTTCGCTATCTCTAAAATTCAATTGCAAATGTAGTAATATATTTCAATTACCGCCCAACTCACTCCAAATTTAGAGTGTGTTTCATAAAATTTAAGAGAAAAGAAAATTTGATGAAATTTTGTGTGACATTATTAAAAATTCTAAACAGAATTTACATATAGATTAAATGGAATATTATATTTAGATTAAATTGTAATTTATATATGAAAAAAGATTTGTTTATAAAATCTTAAAATAATAGAAAAAAAGAGATTTAAAATTGTGAACAGTGTTACACTATATTTAGTGTAATACAGTTTACTATATCCAAAATTCAATTGCAAATATATTTCAGTTACCACACAACTAACTCCGAATTTGGAGTGGGTTGGAGAGGGTCTTATTATTGATGCATTAAATTCTCTTACAAATATTGTAAGAATGTCCAAAAAACTGAGCAAAGCCTCATTATTAATTTTATGCATTAGTATGGATACCAAATCTTTTGGACATTGACCTTATTTAGCGTCATATTAGTATTGTAGGCTAAAGCAATATTTTGAAAATTGAAAGTCGAGTTATCGATTAATTTTGTATTGATTTTTAATATTATTTTTAATTATTATAAATATATTTATATATTTTAATTTTCTATTATGTTAAATCTATTTTATGATTTTTAAAATTTTATTTATTAATAAATTAATTAAATTGAATCGATTAAATTAGTATTGATTTGTCCAATATTAAAAATATGGGGCTAAAGGGTTAATTTATCAAATTAGATATGTCAATCTTTGATTGTGACCCCCCGGTTTATATATATATATATATATATATATATATATATATATATGGAAGCAAATTTCTATTAAATCATAATAAATCCTCTTTTAATAAACCACTTACAATTTTTATAAATATTTATTATTTTTAAAACTATGTTATAAAATAATTAAAGTAAAATAAGAATCATAAATTTATTGCTTTTGATTTTCATTAACAAAAAAAATTAATTATGACATTTTTTATAAATAATAATTTAATGGAGTTAATTTTCATCTAAAATTATAATAAATTATCAAAAAATCTAGAATTGAATGTAATTTTCAAATATATCTCAGTTTTATTTGTTATTAGCAAAGTGCATAAATTTTATTTTTAAAAATTTAACCTTTAGCTAGATTTTAAATCTCTCAATTTTTAATTATTAATCATATTTAAAAATAACTTTTGGTTCTAACTAAAATAAGACTTTTACTTTTCAAATTATTTAGATTTAGTTTTTCCAAGTAATTTAAAAAATAATTTTTATTTTCTACCAATAAAAATAATTTTTATTTTCCACCAATAAAAATAATGTTATTGTTTCAGAAAAAAGAAACTACATTTAAATTTTAGAAAAACTTGAGAAGACAATTAAATCAAACAAAATTTTTCGGTCTATAAAATTTTACACTTTTCTAACACAAAATTAAATATTAAATATCTAATTATTCTTAATAATTAATTCAAATAACATAAAATTTTAAGTCTAGTTTAGATTTAGTATAGATTTAATTTATTAGCAAACTATTTAGGTCTAAGTTTTTGTCAAACAATACAAAAAACTTTTTTTATTTTTAATAAAATCAATTATAATTTCTAAAATAGCAAAAATAATTTTAAAATTTTCAAAAAACTTGGGAGATAAACAAAAATTAAACAAATTTTTTTTGCCAAGAAATTTTTTTTCTCTTTTTTCTCAACTAAATAATATAATATTTCTCATAATTTGTTAAGAATAAAAATATAATTTCTTTTATGGAAGAAGGGCCTACTTGGCCCCTCAACTTGTTCCCGAAGGCCTCATAAGGACAATTTTAACTTTTCGACTAAATAAGACTCTAAACAATGGAATAATGGGCCTATTAACTCTTAATTTCAGCTGAGATCAATGCATGTAACTCACACAAAGAGTTAAGAGAGTGGAGGAACAAAACTAATTCCCTCTCTAATGATAGGCAGGATTAACTAAACAATTCCCACCAATTTCTTTTTTTTTTTTGTTCTTTTTTTTTGTCTATTTCCATGCCAGTAGCCCTGATTTACTAACTTTATTTGAGAACTTAAGAGTGAGTAAGATACATTTGAGAAATTCTCTTCAAATCCTGGAATAATTAAAGATATTTAAAGATAAACCCTACATATTGAAGTTTCTGCATTGGTGGATAATATAGGTATGATTGTTGTTGTGTAAGGTGGTTGTTGTTGGGTAATTTGTTGTGTAACTAAGAAATGTTTATTTTACAGAATCGAGATTATAGATGGAAGCATTTTGCACAAATTTGCTTTCTACAATTGCATGCAAAAAGAGGAAAACATTGTATTTATTTTCAGTGGTCCCAGAATATGGTCTAACAAGAAAAAAAATGAATTTATTTATTTAATTTGTTAAACATATGTTGGAGGAGATTGTTTATTGTTGCTTTGTTTGATAGTGGTTATATGTATACTGTGAATGTGACATTAATGATGATTATTTATTACAGGATGGATAGATTGAGGGCAACATTTAAAATACGACATGGTGGAAAGTTTCTCAGATAAAGAAGACTGAGATATGTTGGAGGAAAGTGTGAGAGTGTAGATGGAATGACATAGATAGGTTAAATTTGTCTAAGATTGCAGCAATGGTGGATGAGTTGGGATATGGCCAAAAAGTTAATATTTATTGGCTATTGAAGGGCGAAAATTTGTAGGATGGACTGAGATTATTATATAGTGATAATGTGGTGGGTGACTTACTGAGTAGCACAAAAGATAACTACAAAATAAAGCTTTATGTAGAGCACATGGTTGATGAACCTAAAGTGATTGACATGCCAACATTGTTAGAATTTAACCTTCTATCTCAATGTTCTAAGTCTGCTAAAATTGTTATAGGTGATGGACTACATAATGTGAATTGGGAAGGGGATGAAATGACACAAATGGGAAATGAAATGGGAGGTGACAAGGGTATTAAAGCTACTAAAATTATAGAAGAACAACATGTTGAGCAAGAAGAAGTTGAAGCTATATTTCATGAACATACAATTGATGAAGAAGTAGTAATAGGTGGGGCTGCAATTGAAGAACAAATAGGTGATGAAGAAGAAGTAGTTAGGGCTGGAATTGAAGAGCAAATAGGTGATGAGGAAGTAGTTGGGGTTGGAACTAAGGAAGAAGTTGGACAAGCTACAACCGTGAACATAAGAACTGAGAATGGCATTGATGATCTGTATGATGAGTTTAAAGTTGAACTTGACTTTCACTCAAATTTTTGTAGTGAAGAATTAATGAATGTGAGAGAAATTGTCAAGAATTATTATAAAATAGAAGGAAGAGTGCCAGAGGCTACTTCTAATGATGATGATGAGGAGGGTGATTTTGATGATGTATCTGCAAAATCAGATAAAGGAGATGATATGGTTGAAGATGATTTAGGAGTTGAAAGAGAGAAGGTTAGAGCTGATTACAACAGTGATGATGATATATAAGTTAAGGAAGAAAAAGGAAATGCTAGGAGAAAAATAACATCTCAAACATCATATAATCCTAATAGTGCCAATGTGTCCTTCATGTTGGGAATAACTTTGAGAGTGCAGAATAATTCAGAAAGGCAATTACCAAGTATACACTTAGGAGAGGGGTTGATATCAAGTTTAAGAAAAATGAGAGAAATGAGACAAAAGCTTACTGCAATTTTAAAGGATGTCCTTGAAAGATTTATGTAAGCACAAATTCAAGAAGTAATGACTTTCAAGTGAAGACTTATTATCACAAGCACAATTGTTTTAGTCTTTAAGAACCCAAAACTGAGTCTTAAGTTTCTTATAGATTTTTTTAGAAAAGAGATAATAGATCACCCCAACACAAAGGTTAGGTATCTACAAGAGAAAGCTAAGAAAGATTTGAAGGTGAATGTATCCTTTACTACATGTAAGAAGGCAAAAAGGAATTAATGGTAGAAATTAAAGGAGATTATAATGTTATGTATGTTGGGCTAGAAGAATGCAAATAAGCTAAAGCAAACTAATCTTGGATCCACAGTGGAGGCCAATTGCTTAGCAGGCAGTAACGAGTTTGGTTCATTCTTTGCATGCTTTGATGCACTCAAGAGAGGGTGGAAAGTAGGATGTAGGTCTATCATTGGGGTTGATGGATTTTTTTTAGAGATTGAATGTAAGGGTGAGTTACTAACAACCATTGGAATAGATGAGAATAATTAACAACATTATGTGCAGTTATGAAGGTTGAAGACAAGGCAACTTGGATATGGTTCTTCAAAAAGATAAAAGATGATTTTCATATCACAGATGGACAATATTTGGTTATAATGTCTAACATGCAAAAAGTAAGTTATAAATATTCATTTTGAATTTATTTCTATATTATCAATGATATTAACATGTGATTATATGTTGACATGGTTATTATTACATTATAGGGATTAATTGAAGCTGTGAAGACTGAATTACCTAAAGCATAACACATTTGGTGTGCAATGCACATCTTTCCAAGGTAGCAAAAGACACCGAGAGGAAGTGAGCTTAGAAGAGCATTTTGGAAATGTGCAAAAAGTACTTACTGATAGTAATTTGAAGATTAGTTGGATGCAATGCACTCCATAACATTAGGTTTTGTCACTAAACTTCTAAAGAATCCTTCACCCACTTAGTGTAAAGCATACTTCTCATTTGCAATAAAATGTGATATAGTTAACAAAAACATATGTGAGTCATTTAATGGGACTCACTTACAAGCTAAGAGCAAACATATTATCACCATGCTTGAAGAAATTATAGTTTATATGATGAATAGGTTGTATGTTATGAGAGCAAAAACAACAAAGTAGATCACAATTTTAGCCCATCATCTATAGAAAAACTTGAAAAAAACATGGTTAGAGTTTGTAATTGTCATGTTGAGTTTAATGGGGAAATTGGTATGAGATTTCTTAGGGTACAGATAGGTATTATGTGAATCTTGTAAAAAGAAGTTGTACATGTAAAGCATGACACCTTAATGGAATTCCATGTCCACATGCAATTTGTACATGCTATCATAGTTAGGCTAATGTGATGTCACACTAGTATAGTAAAAAGGTCTACTTAGAAAGCTACCAATATGACATTTAGCTTATTAAGGGGATGAATATGTGGCCTAGATCAGGGAAGAATGAAATTGTTCCTCTATACCCTCAAAAAATCTCAGGCAGACCCAAGAAATTAAGGAAAAAAGATCTTATTGAGCCAAAGAAAATGGGACAACTTTCGAAGCAAGGGGTGCCAATGAGATGTTCCAAATACAAAAGAGAATGACATAATAAAAACACTTTTAAAAATGAACCTAAACCTGTTGCTACCAATGTAAGTACCAATCTTGTTTTATAATATTATTAATAGTTTATACATCCATATTATAATCTTATTATGGTTTTTGTAGGTCATGAATGAAGAAACACAGTTTCAAATTGGTAATCTTGGCTTAATGACACCTATCCCTGACATTAACGTTATTGTAAGTGATATTCCAATTGTAGTTTTCAATTAATGATTCAATTATTACAACAATGTTATATAGTTTATTATAATCTTATTATGGTTTTTGTAGGTCATGAATGAAGAAACACAGTTTTAAATGGATAATCTTAGCTCAACACCTATCCCTGGCATTAATATTATCATAAGTGATATTCCAATCGTAATTTTCAATTAATTATTCAATTATTACAACATTGATATATAATTTGTTTTCTTTAGGCAAAGTGGCAAAAAGAGAAGCACATAACTCATAATGCTAGCCCCTCTAACTCTCAACATAACACTAATTTAACTCTATCAACATCTCAGTTGAATGAAAAGATAAGTCCATATTAGTTGAATCAAGAAGCAAATTCATCTTAGTTTAATCAAGAAGCAAATCCATCTCAATCTACAGTGTCATCTCAGTCTAGAAGGTTTTTTGCAACATCAAATGCTATGCACACTATGCTCCAATCAAGGAAAAATTACAAGGGTAAATCTCCAGTAGGAAAGGGAGTATTTTATAATGAAGCTACCGGTTAAGTGATTTAGAATGTGAGTAATATTCAATTTGTATTTAAATGCCGACTATAATCATTTTATTGTGTATAATTTAATTCAATGTGTTTAATTTGTGTTGTAGCATGATGTATGGACTGCAAAATATATTTCTACCAACCTTGTACCTAAGGAGCAACAAAGAGGCATTTCAAGTATCCCTTCTATTAATATATATAATGCAAATACAATATATGACAAACATGAAGCTGAAGAACTCAAGTGGGGAGGATCTGGTGCCATTATTATAAGGAAACTCCAACAACAACAAGAACATCAAATTGGAAATTTAAAAAAGAGGACTAGGCTAGATTTTGAAGCAAATACACCTATTCCACCATGCCTTTCTATTGCTACTCAAGGTATTGCTGCTACTACTCAAGGGTTTACTGTTGCACATGCATAAGTACCTACTATTGCTGGACAAGTGCATACTGTTGCTGCTGCTGCAAAATCTATGTCCAAGCAATAACCTACTACGTCCAAAACTTCAAAATCTATATTAAGCTGCAAGCAGTGAACCTTATATGGAAACCTTGACCGCAACAACTAAATTAGCTTTTTGTTAGTTATATAACTATTGGAATTTAGTTTTTTGTTAGTTGTAAAGCAATTTGCATAGTTTGCTTCTAAAAATTTTACTTTCTTTTGCTTTTTGCCAAAAATTATGTAGGTCAATACTAATGTATTGTATTGTCCAACATAATTTCTCATATAGGATACAAACCACAAAGTATAGGAAATCTTTATGTTATTTAGCAGTTGACAACATGTTTGTTGCTTATTGAACATTTTTGTTCATCTTTAGAACTTAAATGAAATTAATGTTTATATTTACTTTGATTTATATGTTGCTTATTGAACACTTTTGGTGCTTGTTTAACACTTACATATGATCATATTTCATTTAGTATACAAATGAAAATGAGAATGTGACTAAAAATATTATTATAAGAATACTATTTTCATTTAATAATATCTTCCCATTCAATTACAATGCTCAAAATACATTATCAGTTAACAAACCTAACTATTTCATTACATTGAACAAAGCTCATTAAAATAAATTCCTAAATCCTATTTCATCACATAATACATTATCATACAAATAAATATATCCCAGATCACTAAACATATCATCTTTTGTTGACTTGTAATTTTTTTATTCATCTTTTCCAGCTCCATTTCAAGGTCCATTCTCATACTTTTCAGCTCTTTAATATTAGCCCACGTCTCATCAAACTCAACACTGCTAACCCTAGCCTCTTAATTCTTTAAATTTCTTATTTTAGTTATCACCTCATTTATCACATCAACACTTCGAGGAGTAAATCCTTGATCATGCCATTATGATATGAACAAGGTTGGATTAGATTCCTTACCTGTATGCTTGAGAATAGTTGCACAGATCTATCAAAACAAGATTAGAGTTTTGACCTTCAAATCCCAACTAGACCTCTAGAAAACTTGTTTCTAGCAACCTAAGTTATAAAGATTCAAAGATGTGTTAACCCAAATCCTAAATCAACTAAGCCAATTTAAGATCAGAATTAACAAGTTTGTGAAATTATTAAGCCTTCACTCAACAATCTCACCAAGTCCGCTCAAGAACTCAAGAAGAGAATTTAATCTCACAAGGAAAATTGCTAACAAAAAAAATATTGATGGATTGTATTCCTCTTGGCAGAATGTGAGGGCTATTTATAGCCTTACAATGCTTAATCCAAAACCAATTAGGATTTGGCTTACATTCCCTAACAGAATTCTAATGTAATTAGGAAAAGACAATCCTAAACTAAATAGGAAAACTTAAGAAACATTATGATTGGTCAACAAGATTAGACCAAGATACTTTCCTAACTAAAGAAAAACTCTTCCTAAATAGAAAAAGAAAAGGAATCAGCCTAATAAAGAAATCCTAATGGCATTAGGAAATATTGCCAACTAAGGGAATCTGGCAAGAATCTTTGACTTTGGGCCTTATTTCCTTGCTTACACGACTTGGGCTTCCTTTTACATGCCTTGGGCTTCTTTTTACATGCTTTGGACGAATTGGGTTGTGCTTGGATGCTCTCCTGATACGAACAAGGTTGGATTAGATTCCTTACCCGTATGATTGAGAATAGTTGCCCAGATCTATCAAAACAAGTATTGGAGTTTTGATCTTCAAATCCCAACTAGACCTCTAGAAAACTTGTTTCTAGCAACCTAAGTT
>CATIWR010073521.1:0-45316 GCA_949677035.1 Omphalea diandra | reverse complement strand
TTTAGAAGTTAAAATAGTCAAATAAAAAATCCTATTTCCTTTATCAAAGGATAAAATGGTTGTAATCCATTAACCCCCTTTTTTTGGGTTTGCTTGTAATACCCAACCCCCCCCCTCCCCCCCCCCCCCCCAACTCCTACCCCTTCTAAAAATAAAGGCAAAGGGGAAAGTTATGCAGAACGCCGTGAAAGGGAAGAAGGGGAAAAAACCCTTTATCGTGGAGGAGAATAGCTTCAAGGATGAGCAAGGGGTCAAGAGAAGATAGAGGCTTTACAGGCCCTAAGGAGGAATGTCTAAACCCCAAAAAATGGCTAGAAACCAATCTTAACAACATTGTCTAAAATTTTTCCATTTGTGACAAATTTTTGAACTTTGTCAATTTGCAACCTGATCATCAATAATGTTCGACCATTCCTTTTGCTGACCATGAGTGCACTATCATTATGTACTTGCTTCAGGGCCTACAGATGCTTATGGAGAGCTGGAGAAGGAGGCACATCGTTGGGGAGTTATTTGATGTAAGTGTGAGTTCCTCTTACTCTTTCTAGCTTTATTTGTGTTTGTATTTAACTGTTGTTCTTCTGGACAAGTGGCTCAAGCTAGATTAATAGAGCTCCTAAAGGAGTATAAGTCAGAGGTGGCCAAGCTTCGCCTCACCTATTATAAAGGGGTGAAGGATGAGAAACTTAAAGTTGCAAAGCTAAAGAAGGCCCTAGTTCTAAAAGAGGGGGAGATAAAGGAGAAGGAGGAACAATTAGCAAAGAAAGATAACTAGTTGAAGATCGCCTATTATGATATTTGTGGTTTGCACAGTTGTATGGATGATGTTATTGTTGCGTGCAAGATAAGGGAGACCAAGACATCATCCCTACTTTCCTTGGTCTTAATGGCTTATGGGCAGACTATGAAGAGGTGTTATTCGTATGAAAATAGATAACGATGGGAAATTAGCCTTTGATACTTTTTATTCCACTGTTAAATTCTAGTTGAACAAGAAATCACATATGGTGAAGGTAATGATGGTTCTAGGACCTAGGGAGGCATTAGTTTCAAGTGGCAAACTTGATGCATCCTTGTTCAGGATGGCGAAGTTTGCTCTTCCACTTGTCATTCTTAAAGAAGGGGTGTTTAAGGTAGTAATGTTGCCCCAGCTTCTGTCACCCTAGCTTCAGAGGCTCCTAAGGAAGTAGTGGACTTGGAGGGTTCTCATACTACTAAGGAAAAACCAAGTGCTGAGAACCCTCCCCTCAAAGGCTCTTCGAAGAATAATTTAACAACTGTCACATATCCTCCTCCTTCTTAGAATAAAATTTCCCTATATTGTATCTGTATTGCATAACTTTTATAATGATAATTTTTGTAATAAATATACTATGTTCTTTTTTCACTTTCTTTTTCCAGTTTTATCTAACGTAAAATATAGTCGAACAAGTAAAATACCTTAAATAAATCAATGGTCTAATAATATTAATTCTACCTTGTAATTTAAAATGACTAAGTAAAAGAACCTGGAATTTATTGAAGGTGTTCTATGGATTAAACATATATTCCCTTGGTTGAACTTTTAATGACTCCTAGAGAACTGAAGTTTCATACTTAGGAATTTTAAGCTTAGCTTTTGCTTTTAAAATTGCTACCACTCTTCACACTTTATCCTTAAAGAAAATGAAAACACAAGAACGATTTATCATTCGCAAGTTAATCAGTCCTTCTTTACGAACATTACACCTTATACTTAGCAAGGCTTTTATGGCTTTTGATGGAAAATCGAACCCATATTTTTATTTATGGCCTTTAAGTTGGCCAAACCTTATAATTAGTAAATTTTTATGGTTTTTTAGGTGAACTGTACCCATGGGTTTGTTAAGATAAAGAATAGTATAGCTTTTAAGGGAGATTTGAACCCTCATCTTTTGTTTATGGCTTTTAAGGTTGGTTGAATCTAATACTTCACAAAATTTTATGATTTTTTAGGTGAACCGAACCCATGCATTTTGTTAAGATAAAAAATAACATGACTTTTTAGGGGGCTAAATCCTTTGTAGATAGTATGTACTGAAATGCCTTTTTTATTGATAATATTTGCAAAGATTATCTACATTCCAAAATCTTAGGATTGATTGTCCCCCTAGTGTGGCTAACTAATAGGCTTCATTTCCAATCACATTTTGGACTAGGTATGGTCCTTCCTAATTAACCCTAAGTTTTCCTACCCTATCATCTCTTTTGCCTATTTTTGTTTTTCTAAGTATAAGATCTTCTTTTTGAAAAAACCTTTAATGAACCCTCTTATTGTGGTATGAAGCAACCTTTGACTTGTAAGCTGCTGTTTGAATGGTTGTTTGTTCTATGCATTTTTCAAGCAAGTTAATATGCAATCTTACCCTTTCCGTTATTGGCATATGGATAAAAGCGTTACACTTTAAGTCTATTCATTTCGATTTACACTAGGACTACTGCTTCCATGACATAGGTTAGGCTAAAGGGGGATTCTCCATGAGCTTTTCTAAGGGTCGTTCGGTACGTCTAAAGAACGTGAGTTAACTGCTCAACACATTCTCTCTTAGCTTCATCGAGTATCCTCTTTAATCCATTAAGGATGGTTTTGTTGGTGACTTATATTTGCCCATTTGTTTAAGGATGGGCCACTGAGTTGAATATGGGGTTGATGTGGGAGTTCTTGCAAAACTACTTGAAGCTATCACAAACAAACTGCTAGTTGTTGTTTGTGATCAATGTGTTCAGGATGCCAAACCTACATATATCCTCTTTTCAAAATAAATTCTCTACCTTTTTTTTTTTTTTGTGAAAGTGGCCATTATTTATGCTCCTATCCATTTAGAAAAGTAATCAATGGTGACACTAATGAACTTTCATTGTCTTGTTGCTCGGGGGAAAACGCCGAGGATGTCCATTCTCCAAATAATGAGCGACTAGGGATTGGGGATGTTGGTGTGCTAAACCACTGGAACCCTAAATATTCTATCATGTTTTTGACACTTCTCATTGGACTACACTAACTTTTATGCATCTTTCTTGATGATGGGACAATAAAACCCCTGAAGTAGGGCTTTACAAGTTATAGCTAGTGATCTTTCATGAGTACCACAAATTCTTTCATGTACTTCTCTACGAATGTAGTTGCCTTTTGAAATACATTTTGTCAAAGTATGGGTAGCCAATGTTTGGTATAATGTTCCCTCTTGAAAGGAATTTTTTGTTGATCTCTTATGTGTCTTTATTGCTTTCGCTCGGTCTTTTGACAGTTCTCCTTTGTCTAGATATTAGATTATTGACTTTATCCACTTCTACTACATTGAAAATCTCCTATTTGGCTATGATGGGTTGTAGTTGTTCTTCCCCAAATGGTAGATTTTGAAATCCCTCTCCCTGCTTTACAGTTATTTTGGCAATGTTGTTTGCTTCCACGTTCTCTTCTCTTAGGATTCGAGTAATATTCCACGTTCTTCCTTGTGAAGTGAGTTTGTTGAATAGGTGTTGGCATCTTTTCATGTACTTTTCCAAGTTATTATCTTTGGTTTGGAAATCTCTTATAATTTGATTAATAACCAATATGGAGTCATTGAACACTTGCAGTTCTTTTTCTTTTTCTTTTACTTCGAGGGCTAAGCTTAACACGGTGATTAGGGCTTCGTATTTTACAACATTGTTAGTAACATTGAACTTTAGAGCAACTGCATATATAATTTTAAGTTTACCAAGGTTTTGGAGGATGACTCCTGCTTCTGCTTCTTACTCATTTGATGTTCCATCTACATACAAAGTCCATGCATCTTTTGGCAAAGGTCTGGCCTATTTGTCACCAATCCTCCCAATGATAAAGTCCAATAAACATTGGGCCTTTAAGGCCGTTTAGGGTTTATATTTGATATCGTGTTTGCTGAGTTGGAAGGCCCAATACACCAATCATCCTAAAGTATTCGACCTTTGAAAGGCTTTCCTCAACGATTGACATGTTCGAACTACTATGTATGTGCTTGAAACTAAGGTATCAGCTTCCCTACTGAAGTCACTAATGTTATGGCTAGCTTTTCTAATTTAGGATATCTTGTTTCAACCTTATAAAGGACTCTACTGGTATAATAGATGAGATGTTATTTGCCATTTGTTTCTCGAACTATAACTAAGGCTAACATTTCTTATCCTATTGTTTGGTATATGTAAAGTGTTTCTCCTACTTCAGGTCAACTCATAAGAGGTGGGAAGGTAAGCGATGCTTTGAGTTCTTCAAATGTAGTATGACAATCCTCTGACCATTTAAAGTACTTAATGTTATTCAAGGTTCTACAAAATGAAGGCATTTTACACCAAACAAGATATGAACCATCCTAAAGTAATAATCCTCCCATTCAGCTTCTGAACTTCGTTGATGGTTCTTGGAGGTCTCATGTTAAGGATGGCTTGGATCTTCTTAGGATTCACTTCAATGCCTTATTCTAAAATCATGAACCCTAGAAACTTACCTGTTTTCTCCTCAAAGGTGCACTTTTCTGGGATCAGCTTCATTTCATGCCTATTCAAAATACTAAAGGCTTTTTGCAAATCATCTTCATGGGATTCATTAGTTTTGCTTTTAACAATAATGTCATCTACATACTTCTACATTGTTACTAATTTGATCTTTGAATATGAAGTTCATAAGCCTCTAGTAAGTTGCTCCAACATTCTTTAGCTTGAAGGGCATCTTGATGTAGCAATAAGTTCCTTGATCTGTGAGGAAGGTGGTCTTCTCTTAATCTTCTGGATTCATGGGTATCTAGTGGAATCCTTGCACAACATCCAAAAAACTATAACTTGGAAAAATAAGCAGTTGAATCTACCAACTGGTCGATGTTTGACAATGAGTAGCTATCCTTCAGGCACACTTTATTCAAGTTTGTAAAGTCAATGCACATCCTCTATTCACCATTTAGTTTTTTGGCCATAACAACATTGACCATCCAGTCAAGGTATTTCACTAATCTAATAATACCTACTTTTGAAGTTTGGACACTTCCTCTCCCATGGCTTTTTTCCTTTCTGGGTTGAACCTCCTCTTTTTTTGTTTAATAGGCTTTGCCTAGGGATCAACATTCAGTTTATGGCAAGCTATTAAAGATGGATCCTTAGAATTTCCTATGGTTTGGAGGCGAACATCCCCACATTCTTCAAAATGACATGGGTTAGTCGTTTGATTGCTAGCTGACTCATGTATGCACTATATTTGATTATTTTTTTAGATAAAACCTTCAGTTCAATTAACTTACCAATTGGTTCCATTCGCTCTTGTTGTTTGGGATCCACAGGTTCAACCTTTGGTGCTTTTTCACTATGTTGTAGAGCTAGATGGTTGCATTCATTTGCCATCTTCTGATTTCCTCTTGCTGTTACCACTCTTTTATGTGTTGGTATTTTCATAATGAGCTATCTTATGCTCTCTACTGCACATGTTTTAAATAGATAAGGTCTCCCGAGAATTTCATTGTAGGGAAACTCCTCATCTATGATGTGAAATGAAGTTTTAGCCATTGACGTCAACCCGGATTGCTCGTCTACCATTTTGACCTTTAAGGTGGCAGTTCCAATGGATCATAATTGCTTTCTTGCTAACCCTATAGACAACTTCCTTGTTCTGTTGAGGTTCATCAGTGTTCCTCCCATCACCTCATAGGCTTGTTCGGTGATAACGTTAACTACGTTTCCCCCATCCACTAGTAGTCTTTTAACAAGGTATTTGTTTAAGATTTCTTCCACAACTAAGGCATTGTTATAGGGGGTGGGGGGAAGGGATGAGGGGTATCAATATATTCTTCATTTTTGGGCCAAATGTGATTGTTAGAAGGCTTTGATGGGTACTGATGAGGAAAATTTTCGATCGTGGGCACTTTCTGTTTGATGTGTTAGGTTGGTCTCCTGTCATGATCGCACTGATCATGCATACTATTCTTTTATTAGGGCATTCATTTGTTTTTAGTTGTTGATCTTCTTCTTTATGTCTCTTCCCTTTGGCATTTTTGACAAACTTTCTAAGTGCTTCGGTCTGTATAAGTCTTTTGAATTTTTTCTTAAGGTCCCAACACTATTTGGTATCACGCCCATGATCTTCATGAAATATGCAAAATAAGGTTTTGTCCTTTTTGGCAGCCTTATCAAGGTTTAGGCTTTAAGGGTATTGTATATCAATACCATTTTGTTTAATCCAAAGGAGAATGTTACCTCGGGTATCATTTAATGGTATGAACTGTGTGTCTACACTGCTCTTTGTTCAAGTGGAAGGAAGGTTGTAACTCTACAGGGTTCAACAAGCAAAACTATTTGTTCTTCTCTTTTTACCTCTTTTTTTACTTTACCTATCTGTGTTATTCTTTTCTTCTCTTTTCTTCATCTAATTCAATATACCTTTAGGCTATAGAGATCAACTCAAAGTATGAGTTAATAGCTTTAGTATGGATCTTGTCTTTTAATCTGTCAAATGTGGTTCCACCTCTCATGGCCTCGACAACTATTTCCACATTTATGGTCTTAATTTCCATTACCTCCTTATTGAACTTGTCAATGTATTCTTAGAGGGTTTCACCCTCTTTTTGCCTATAAGATCTTAATGAACTTATCTTTCTCTTACAATAATGTTAGTAGAGAACCTTGAGAGAAAAACATGTTCTAATTTTTTAAAAGAATGAATAAAGTTAGAAAGTAGCTTAAGATGCCACCTTTATGTTGTTTTAGCAAGTATAGTAGGAAAAACCTTACAGAGGATGACGTCTGAAATGTCATTGAGCAACATGGTGGTGCAGAAGGTGGAGAGATTAATTCGTGGATCCCCTATTCCATTGTACATTTTAAGTGTAGGAAGTTTCCATTTGGGAGGAAACTTATCTCTAATGATTTCCCATGCAAGGGATGAAGCCTCCAGGTCTCTTTTGACTGAGCTTGGCTTGGTTTTTAAATGTTTGGCCTGGGAGTTGACTTCATCATCAACAACTGTTTCAATCACTTTTTTCTTAGACTTAGTTGTGGCTTCTTCCATGTTCCCCTGTTGTGTAGTTTTGGAGACTTGGGGGGTCCAACAATTGGGTTACAACTCTCCATTGTGTTCTCTAAAATGTTCTCCGACTTGTTAGGCGTTGAGGGCTACAAGATTTGTGCTGAGAACCCTTGCCATTTGCTGATTGAAGTTTTCTATGGCAACTTGCTTGGTTCTTGTCAGGGTCTCATGAAATTACGCTAGGGCCTTATTTGTAGTTGTGGATACATCATTAATAGTAGTAAGTGCAGTGTTTGTTGGTGTTGCTCCTAATGATGCATTTTATTCTTCGTTAGTTGGAAGAATGGGGATAAAATTATTTCTTGTGTCAGGTACTTTGGATTAAAGGCAAAGGTGTAATTTTTATGAGAAATATAGAAATAAAAACGTAAAGGTGAGAACTTTAAGAGAAGCAACTAATGACATAGTGAAAAAGTATTCTTACAAATGACACCAATTGATGGTGCCTTCTATCTCCAAGTAGGATAATGACTAGAGCAATGATGAACACACGCAAGCTAGGAGACTGTGTCCGCCACAATCACTCCTATGCTTAAGTTAGTTTCTTGAGAGCTCGAGAGTTAAGAATTGGAGAATGAGAGCTTTTAAGATTTAAAAAATGTTTGAGCAATAAGTAATAAAGTAAAACTCTAGCCAAGACGTACCTTGATCATAAAGAAGATGATTATTTATACCTTTGAGCCTGCTAAACTCTTCATAACGATGCCAAAAATAATATCATTTGAGTTTATTTTTATTATTCCAAGATACCCAGAAAAGTATGTACTGTGTACTTGGTTTCATTGTTGGAACATTGTGAGTATAATCGCATGTCACTGATCCTAGGCTATATTCTTTGTCTATTAATGAATTCTCCAAACGTTGTTTGATGTTTGATTGCAAGATGTAGAATCTTTTAAGAACGAATATCTTTTATTTTGAGAACACATGTTCTTGCTAATAGTGTTTGGTTAGGCAAACGATATCAATAAATATTAATGAAGTATAAGATGTTCATTATATATATATGTGATTATTAATATTTGTTTTCTAAAATATATAATGTATAGAAACTTTCTATTTTTATTCTTTTAATTACTTATTTTGAATTTTTCTTTTAATAAAATTTTATTTTTATTTATAATTATTTTAATTAAATAATCTTATTTATCCATAATAAATTAATAAAGATTTTATTCCATTTATGTTTTAAATAATTAAATTGATAATTGATATCTTAAATGAATTTTGAGATTAAAATTTATATATATAAGCCATGTATTTCTTCACTTAAAAATCAAATCGTTTAGCTGCTATTATTTTAGGTTTACTGTTTCTAATTTTAGTATTTAAGAAAAGAAAGGAAACTAATTTTTAGTATTTAAGAAAAAGAAGGGATCTAGTTTTAGGCATATAAGAAGAAGGAAAAGAAGGAAAAGAAAAAAAAAAAGAAATAATAATAATAATAATAGAAAAAATACAGTAAATGTTTGGGAATACTTCCGAAATTTGAATATTTTAAATTATGATATTTATATATAAAATCATTTTATTAATTATTGTTGAAAATAATTAATATTTTACAAGCCTTTTTTTGTTTTTTTGGCTTGCACATTGCAATTTAATGATATTTTTGAATGTGTTGCAAGTAAATTTTAATTTTCACCATATTGTACAGCTTTTCATAGATTCTATCAAGTTGCTTTTGTTTCATGTGGAGTTTCTTAGATTTTCACAAATAATGTTTGCTCTATTGTTTTTTAGAGATTACATTCTTTTTTTTTTTTTTTTGGAATCAGATTACGTTCTTAGTTTAAAAAGAGTGGAGTGTTGAGGGAAAAACTAATGGATAAATTTAGCTTCTATGTGAGACTCATAAAATAATTTGAAACAGATTGTTAACATTTATTAAATTCATATATGTGATATCTTTCAATTTTTTGAATGGAATGAAATTATTATTAACTTATTCTTTCTCTAATTTTTTGAATTGTTTGTTTCAGTTTTCATTTTACCTTTGATTCTTATGGAGGAAAAAAAAGAAGCACAGTATAGATATTTGTCCAAAACTCTCTGGAATAAACTTATTAAGAGCGAAAACATGGTAAATTTATAATTTTACACTAAAATTAATTCAAACCAAAAAAGCATTTTTTAAAAATCATGCTTTGTGAATTACTAAATAAAATCTCTGGCATTGTTTTATATCTTTATAGAATTTTAACCCTATATATATATATATATATATTTCCTTGTCATGGCACATGAGTTCTCGGGATGGGGGAGTGTATCAAGTACAAATTCACTGTAGTCAACAGAATATCACTCGTGCTTAAAATGAAACAACTTACAGTCCTATTCTTCACATGAAGGCAAAACGTCTCATCTCATGCTAGTAGGAAGCAATGCCAGTGCAGACTGAATTAGGTTCCCATCTTGTCTCTCAATGTGGAAACCGTATTCTTCAGCATTTTGCACGAACCTACCAGCTCAAGAGAAAACCCAGTATGGCAGGATATGGAGTAGCCTCTCCAAGAACCTACGAAGACTAGCTTATGTAACATTAACAAGACAGAGAAGCATTCATATGCATATATTTTGTAACAAGCAATCCTGCTAGTATCTGCTGATCAGCCTTCACAAGCTCTGACACAAAGGAGGGGAACAGAATTCTGCCAAAAATAAGAAAGATGTTGGTTTCAGATTCTACGAATTCATTTTTTCCTTTCCCCTTGATCCTTGACAAGTGGTCCTCCTGACACTGACGGGAGAAATTGCCTGCTAAATAACAGAGATAAGAGAAAGTAGTTCCATATAAAGATTTGGTTATTATAGTTGATATAATTCCAGATGATAAATAAGACAACAATGAAGAACTCGTAGTCCATGCCAACTGCGTCCGAGATGGCCCCTTGTTTCAGCCTTTCTTCAACTACAGCCAAACACTGCAACTGCATTGTTTTGTACGGCAGAAGAAGCACCAGCTTCAATGCCACAAAACAATCCATCTCAAATAATCATCTTCATCCAGCAACGTTATGTTAGATTTTGACAGGGATTTGTCAATTAGTCTTAATATATCATTGAACTGTGACAGTGTAATCAGCTTTTTGAAAACTCTATCCAACACAGATGTAAAGGATCAATACAAAGACTTCTCGGCCTTCTCTTTCTCAAGGGATTCTACTTCCTGAAAGCTTTCCCAACCTTCATCCCAATCATCATTATTCCAGTCATTTCCTGCTTCAGATGCTTCCGCAGTCTGTCTCATCTCTCCCAGCTACAAAGAATCCATCCCATTCTTCCAAAATGGTGATCAACACAGCAGCTGAATTGGAGACTTCACACAACTTCAAGAAGCAAGAGACTGCTGTCTCCACATTCAAGAAATCATCAGTATTAATTTCTCTGCTGGGGGAGATGGCTGCAACTAGCTGGGATGATTTAAGGGCAACTAAGGTACTAGTCAACTGAGTAGAAGGATTTGTAGTATCTAGCAATCCCTGACTGGAAGTAGTCTCACTTTTTTACTTGTAGAAAGAAACTCATCCCATCCTTCCCATGGGAAGACTTTGGATTGTAGGTCTGTACAGAAACCTTTAATATTTCTACCCCTGATCAACTGCATATGCTCTAGGACATAAACCCAAACATGATTTGGTAACTGCGAATATCAGAGAACTGTGCCATTCTTTCCCAAACTACCTGCCTGACCCTCTGCAAATCCTCCAGTTGACCTTCCAACTTACTCAAAGACAATAGCAAAAGATACAAATTCTGATTTTCATGAGATCCACTAAGTATTGTAATATCGGTTCCGACATATTTGCATAGAGATGAAGAAGATCATGGGATTCAGAGCCAGAAGATGGGGTTGAATTGATATCATATTGTGATATTGCTTCTGACAAGACTTCTGAAATGGCTCCAAAGCCACAACCAGAAAAAGCCATGGCTTTGCAGAAAATGAGAATCTCAATTGCAAAATCACCACTTAACCCATCAGTGACATGGGCAACAATGGTGCTCCAGCTCTGACTTGGTCATATACACTGTCCTCCATTACCAACCTCATTAAAACCTTCAAGCAACTTAACAAGCATTGTGGATGGAAACTGAGTTTTTCTACTGAATTCTCATTGGATGCAATTTCCTGCATTTCTTCAGTCAATCTAAGCCAAAAGTTCAAAAGGATGATAAGACAATCCTGCCATGTTGAGTTATCTGGAATACTCTCACAACAATCATGCAGAGGTTTAACACAGTTAGGTACGCTTCATAACGTTGAGGACATCTGGAGGTCCAAAAGCCTGATATATATCAGGGAAGAATCATAGGTGTGCTCAAGTTGACCAATAAACCCCTGAAACTTGTCAGGGTCCCCACTAATGAAGTCTATTTGAGCGCTACTGTTCAATGTTTCCAGCAAACTTACAACATAATGTTTGGACACAACCTGCCACAACATGAAACCTTCAGGCAGTGAATTGATATAGATACTGGCAAATGTTTGTAACATGCTTGCCAAGGCTTCCAAGTTAAATTCATTAATGTGTGCACAAACTTCATTGCATAGAGATTGAAAATTCAGACCATCTAATCCAGCAACATTCTTGAAGTTTAGGTTCTTAATAAAGGAAACCCTTGGACATTCTTGCTTGATGATCTTGTATAAACGAACTAACTCAAAAGAGGATAAACCAGATGATTGCAATAATTTATTAGTTTCATCCAGCACAAAGTAGCAGTCAGAGGGGAGGCAATACAAGCAAGGCGTTGCTTGTTGCACCCATCAATTGCAGGGTACACGACCAAGGAAATGGTTTTGATGGTTTCAGGAACACAACTGATGATCTCTCCTTTGGCTTCTGAAATTTCAGACACAATATCATTCTCTGTCCAAACCTCAGAAACAAGGATAGAACTTATGTATCGTAGTAGCACCTGCAGAACAAAAAGAGGACATTGATCAAAAGGGTCAAACAGGCATGTGATTAACTTCTAAATATATTCAAAGATGAATATGGCAGACCACATACCTCAGTGTGATTTAATCCATATGTGTCAGCTAATTTCAACACATCCTTCACAATCCGCTTCTTTTCCAACTTTACTTTTTCACTCAGGGAAAAAAACAACACTCTCAATGTAGTTAAAGTCACCAGATAGAAAGCGTGCAGTTTCAACCCAGGAATGATTTGCTCCAAAACTCTAGAATGTTCAGGTGCACGCTTTTTTTCTTCCAATTTGAGCTTCCATTGCCTCCAAAATGTTGACTGTACTTCATCAATTTTGTTGATCTCATCTGAGGCAACATAAAAAACAAAATAAAATCATTATAGCATTGAAATAATAACAGAGTGTTTATGACTAACAACATATACTATTATTATATACAATCACTTGAATATTGCACGTATGGTATATTTTGTAAGTAATAAAAAAAAGTTTAAATTGTAGGTATAAAAAAATAAAAATTTAACCAAGTCACCAGAACAAAGTGGTGTGTGCTTCTCTTTAAACTTCCTCAACGGCAGCTCCCTCCTCTGAGAAGGACCCTTGCACTCAACTTCAAAGTTGTGTAATAAACTGTAAGTCATCCCCACATTCATGATGCTATTAATCTCTTGGTAGCTCTTCCTTATCCTGAGCCGATCTTCTAACTTCTACTCCAGTAAAAGGATCAATGAGATTCAATAAGAAGGAACACCCCATGACGTCCTCCTCTTCTGTAACAGGTGGTTCCATAATTGATTTTGCCAGAGAGGCAATGACATTGTCTTTGGGAGCAAAACCATTTGTCACCAACCAGGAAAGAATAGTTATCAGGGCTTGTGTTTGCATGCAAAAATATTGTTTCCCAGGCATAAAGTCGGAAAGTTTCTTGTCATTTACTGCTTTCTTGCTCAAGTCAAGCAACCATGGAAGTTGGAGAGCAGCAAAAGATAAGACTTTTCCATTTTCTGTCAGAAAAGATTCCACATCAGTTCCACTCTCAATTGGTAAGTTTTTAGCAACAGAAGAAAGTGTATTCATTACTTTACTCAAGTAAGCTTCCTGGTAGTCATCACTCGCTCCATCGAACAGCACAGGAAGTGAGACATTTGAGGAATCTTGAGCTGGGAAGTTAGGATAATTCATCCCTGTCAACATCAATAAATTATCACACTGGCGTTGCATGTCTAGATCCTTCCATGCATGGAGAAGCTCGCCAATAGACTCCTCGTCACAGTGGCTCAAAGCAAAACCTAATAGCTGCTTTCGAGAGCTTATATCCATATTTTTCAAGTGCAGGACCTCTCGCTATTGCAGCACACAAATCCCAAATGAGACCATGTCCTTTTTTAGCCAAATGAAGGCAGAGATCAAATGCCAATTGCAGATCACCAGCTACAGAAGCTTCTCTACAAATAGCCTCCTCAACATCTGATATATCATCTGAAGAATCCAAACCAAGAAGTTTAGCAATCTAAATGAGTTCATCAACATGTAGATAAGCTCCAGGTTGACTGGTGATTGCCATTTTGACAATCTCCATAGGATCTCTTGTCTGCCTGAATTGCAAGGGTAGAAGAGTTACTCCAAGGTTTGGAAGCTTAACATTGAGTGCCTCAATTGTATCAGCCTCTGCTTTAACATTTCTGCTACTTGGAAATAAATTTAGGCATTCCTTAGCCTTCCAGATCTGAAAAGAATTGCATAAACATTACCAATAAATTTATACAGAAAGATTGATATATTAACTTGCATATACTGAAAATACTAAGATAAATAATTGACCTAAAATAGAATAGTGGATGATTCCTTTGATCTTTGTTGGTTTTTTAATTCAAAAGATACACGTGATACAAAATTAAAACAAGGGATGACACTTTATAAAAACACAACCACTAAATAGATACCAAGACTAGGGGTGCTTTAAAGGGTAAGTAAGTAAGTCGACAGAAAATAATGTTTCAAAACCCAAGGATCATGCAAATTAAAAAAAAAACAAATGAAGGTCAGAAATGATTACAAGTATAGACCCAAAAAAAATCCCATAAAAAATATGAATAATGCTACTATGTTGCCAGCTTTTTGAAAAGGACTAGAAAAATTAGAACACCAAAAATGTTGAAAACGATACCCAAACTTGAAGCTGCAAGTTTCACCTAAGGTAGATAAATCAAAAGATTCTGCAATTCAACAATAATGCAAAATAGAACATAAAGCATCATTCATGTTGAAAAAAGAAAGCACTTTCATATGTTAAATGTATTGCATAAACATGTATATGCATAAAGTTGAACATAAATCCTCAAGACATATATTTGATTATTTTATAAGTTTTCTGCTGTTTATAAATATCTCATTTCTTGAAAACACTTAAAATCACTATGCACAGGAGTGCTATGGAAAAAAAGACATGAATACCATGTCATAGCATATGATTAAAGCAATAGTACAAATCTGACAATAAGTTTTGAGATATAAAGTGGATATAGAAAGAGGTTAGCCTATCAAAAATTCTTGGTAGATATCATAAAACAGAAAATAGCATGAATGTTTACTTCTGAACAAGAGAGACTAGAAGCTGCGAAAAAGAATTCTCGTGCAGCTTGGATGACAAGATTTTCTGCTTTCTCTGGCACCAAGGCCACTGAACTTGTACCTTTTAGATAATTTCTCGCAAGAGAAAATCTCCCAGCTTTCAGTAGTCCTCTGCAAAATTCTGTTAACAAATACTCTGGATCAAGAAAAGGAAAAGCCTTCTCTCACAAGCATTGCATGTCACGTCACATAGTTGCCCAGTCATTATCTAATTGACCAGGCTGTTGTCGAACAAATTTTGAAAGCATAAGGCGAATTATGAGTTTGACTCCTTTTTCATCTGCATGAGCCTCAAGAAAGAAGTTCATTCGCTTCAGAACCTGAACACAAACATGTAAAGTACCAATGGACCAAATGAAATTGTTATATTGCAGTTCCAATTCATAGAGTTGTATAGTTTCAGTTATTGACGCAACAGCTCTAGGTAATCTGCACTGCAGTCTCATATTTGCAATGAATTTCATGTGTAATTATTATTATACAAAATGACAGGAAGATAATGTTACAGGAGAACCTGCCCATAGAAAATTGATTGCTATGATTGCCTAAAATTGGATGATCCCGCTCACTGGATACTAATAATTAATATGACCTCTCTATGGGCCCATAGAAAGGTCCAATAAATATGCACATGCAAAAACATTAAATAAAAAAAAAATATTCAAATACCCCTGTAAAATATCATACTTAACAAGAAACTAAGACAAAATTACTATTTTCTAAGCAGATGAAAGAATAAAGTTCACTCAACACCTTGAACCTACAATCATCCAAAAAGAAAAGCAAATTTTCCTTTTTGAGAATTATATTCCCAAGTGTGCATATTTTTGAGAATTTAAGAAAAATCACAAACACAAACCTAGTAAAATGCCAAAAGCCTTCCAGCTTCAATATGGCCTTCTGCAACTGTTACTCTTTTCTCAAGGCCATTATTAATATACATTTCAGAATCTGCAAGGCCAGTTTATGTCTATTATGCTCAATAATGAACAGGTCAGTGTAATAGAATAATATTTTTATTTCATATACACAAATATTTGTGGACATGCTTTCTGAATGCACATTTCGATCTTAATGAAGATATCAATCTACAATACACACCTAGAATTTCTTGGATTCATATTTACACATCCACTTTCCAAAACATACATATTCATTGAAATAATAACAACGAAAGCAATTAAAGCTTCTGGCTCAAAACCTAAGACAAACTAAACTTTAATAACTGTTCCAGTAAAAAGACATCATGATGTTACCACAACTTGCTAAAATTGAAAACAACCATGAACTTGAGAGAAACTGATGCAGACAATAAAAGAATTACATATGGGAATTAAATTAATAACTGGCAGGTAGTTCACTGTATATTTTTCGTAATCAAGAGTATCTCAGTATTTTTACACTTTTGCCGAGATGGGCTGAATTATGATTTTATGAGTGTCTAAAATTAATTTTCTTTAGAGTTATATTAGTAATCCTAATCAACAGAGTCAAATAAAGGAGTATTTGCTTAGGAAGTTCGATTTTCAAATATGGAATTGGAGTACTAGTAAGGATTACTAATGAGTCTATAAATAGCTAAAGTACTGAAATATTAATTTTTGGTATTTCAGTCAACAAAATTGCAGAAAATTATGCTTTTATGTTGGAAATGTGGGATAAAATTCTAACCCCCGGATATGTGCGGGTTTCCTGATAGTATTAATTCTAACTTATAGATATATAAGTGCGAGGCTAGCAGTTCTATTTTGTTTGCTTAATTGTGCGCTTGTTTTCTGAAAATAATCAGATCTTAATCTTTCAAACTAATTTTCTAAGCCTAGTTCATGAGTTCTAAACCCTATCCCTATTGTTGGGGTCCCAAGATTTGAATCTCATTATGGGTCCAGAAACTGAAAAATCTAACTCTGGACTGCTTGATAGATTGAGTTGAAGAGTAGTTCTGTCTTTCTTACCTATATTGACTCACTTTAAAAAAAGACTAGTTGCATCTCCTGAGAAATGAGAACCGAAATTCTGAGAAGTTAACGCTTATTTTTCCATTAGTGTTTCAAATTTTATACTGTGACTCCAAAATTGAGAATGACTCTCCTCTACTACAAAGGATAATTAACACTCTTAATAACTTCCCACTTACTAGAAGCTATAACTAACAACCTAAATTTATGCAACACAAGTGAAGAAAATACAAAGACAGTGACACAGTGAAGTGAGATGTGGCACACATAGTAAACTAATTAAACACGAGTGCTACTTAACAACTGAAGGTGGATCCTGAATTATAACACCTATCTCTAAAATAGTGTTTCCCCCAGTTGTTTTACATTAGACAAGCTTTTGTTAGAATGGCACGTCTTGCATACCAATTACTATATCAAGAAAGAACTAAAAAATACGGCATGTATATAGACTAGTATGCATCATAGTGCCCTTCAAAAATAATTTACAGAGAGTGATCCGGTATCTATCAACTAAAAGCTTCACTTCTTTTTTTTTTTCACCATATGAACTTAACTCTGAGCACGTGCCTGTGTGAACATATGATTTGGCCTGGGAGACTTGGAGGTGTTGAGACCTCTTTTCTTTAAAAATTTATTACGACAAGCAACAGAATTCAATCCTGTACCCTACAAATCCAATCAGTACAACACAGAATTTACCTTGCTTTTGTGGGAACTTAGACAATATAGTAGCCAATGAACTCCATCTATCTATGACTGTGCACAAATATACACATTGCAGAGCACAATCCACAGCTTCAGTCTCATGCTTGAAGAATTCATTACTTTGCAACTCCTTGCACCCTTCCTCAATAACAATCAAGCATACATCCAATTTATTCTCCAAAGCCATCTCCTTAAGCCATTTTACTAGAAATGACTCATCTTTCAGGGCCGAAGAAAAATAATTATCATTAAGATGATCCTGTGCAGCAGAGGTCAAGTTGTGATATCTATCTTGCATAAAAGGAATTGCCGTATCATGCAACTTTTTGACCAGGTTTTCCTCATCAATTTCCTTGAGCATCATTCTGAATTTGTCATAATCAGATAACTTTTCCCATTCCACAAGACTAATATTTAAGCAAATTTCAGCATCACTTGCACCAGAACAAATAAGCTGGTGCCAGTAAGAAATATCCTTGTGAAACTGCTGTAACTCAATGATGCCTTTCCGACAAGCCAAGTTAACTAGGCAGAGGCAGTTTTCCAGCTGGCCACTATAGCAATCGATATCTCTAGCTCTATTCATGTACCATGAAGAAAGCTCATTAGCTGATGGCCAAATGCATCCCTGGAATCGTTTGACAATAGGCTCAGTTCTGATCTGGATATCAATCTCATGATTCTCTTGCAAACTGCCAATAAAGCTTAAAATCTCTTCACTTTCAACCCAATCTTCATCCCTAAGAGAAACACCCAGAGGAGGGGACCTCCCAGGAAGGAGCTGGGCATAGGTTTGACCAGGAACTGTCTCAGGAACAGCAGACAGTATTTGCAACATAGAAGGAGAAAGAGAATAGGGATGATGTTTAAAGAGGAGGTTTAAAGCACCAATTTTACCACCTTTCAGCAAGTGTTACAGCAGCTTCACTTAGAGGCATAACACGGAACTTCTCATACTCCTGCACAAGACTATGTCAATTAACTGTCAATTGGTAGAAAAATGTCAAGGAATTGAATATACGTATAATACAAAAATCATGAGGTGCTCATTCCTATAGTAGAGAATATAGGAGAACTGATAATTTGAGGTTAATAATCAACATTATAAGCTAAAGTTTTGTTAGCGACACAATATAACTTTCACCTCAAATGTGAAAAGGGACATTCCAAGGGAAGAATTGAACGAAATGATCTGTGCCAGCATATTCTGTTTCTATCCATTCATGCACGTCAGAATAGGCATAGCACACAATGCATAGCAGGCTTAAATATCATCTGTCCAATTTTTTTAAAAAAATTTTCTCATTTTTGGTTTTCTCTCTAGCTAAGCTTTCCATTTAACCCCTCTCTCGCAATGGGTTTTTAAGTCCACCCTCAAACTTAGCAGTCTTGTTTTATAAAAGAGGACAAAAGGAAAAGAATACAAAAGCTATGCACTTGTATCCAAAGCATTAATTTACGAATTTCACTTTTTAAGACATTTCAATTATTTCTGATACGAGATAACACATAATAGAGTATAATACCTGCCCATGTTTATTCCCATATATGTCTCTATCCTGTCTCTGAATTGCAACTGAAGCCTAGCCTAACGGAAATCCCAAATTTGGCTTCTTTCATAATCTTCTGTTTCTGAAAAATAATACTGATCAGTTGCATTCACCCCAAATGCAAGCAATGCTTTACAGCATTTTCTGTTAGTCCAACTTTTTTAACGCATTCAGAAATTACGAAACCATGATCCTTAATATTTGATAAAGATATGTTTATTTCATTTATTACTTGGCAAGAGTGCAACCACTGTGATTTGAAAACTTCATCTGTGTCCAAGCCATGAAGATTGGCAAACTCCAAGGTTGCGTCATATTTATGGTTGCCAATTAAGGTATATTATGCATTTCAAGAACAGATCTCTTCAACATTAATATCAGTTTCCAATGCAAGGTAAAATCAAATTGATCATTTGAGACTTCAGTGATCAGCTCTAGATGGTGCAAGCCCCTTGACTCTTTACTAGGATTAGGTGAAAATGTTCTCTCATCAGATGATTTGCTCTGTACAATAAAAATGTCTTTGTAGCTGTTGAACTCTATCTAACACAAACAATGAATATACAGGATCAGTTTCTTGAAGTTTTAAGCCACTAAGGATATCAAGCATGGTAACAATGCCACCCCTCCTTGCAAGAGTCAAAATATGGTCAGACCACCAAGTAAAATCCACATTATCACTTCAAAGTTCATTCTGTCTGTTTGATAAGTTACTGATCTTCTGGGAGCCTAATCTCTCTCCAACAGCAAAGCTAGAAATTGAACATTGTTCTTTATCCAGCTTAAAAAGATACAAGCTTCCTGTTATATCTAAAGTAGCAACAAACTTTCCTTGTGGTGATATTTGCACCTTTGGATATGCTATCTGACCTGCAAAAACTTTTGCTTTGCAGTAAAAGCCTTCAACTTGAACAGAGAACAATGGTTCTAGGGCTACATTTTTACGCCAAAGAGAAATATAACAAGATCCTGCCAGCAAACAAATAAATGATCAGTGAAGAACTTAAAAAATACTAACATTCCATCCTGTTTAGCGCTATTTAAAAAATAATGATAAAATAATATAAACATAAGAAAGAAGAATCTTTGCAAGTATCCGAACTGCATTAACCAATTCATAATAGAATCTTTAAAAAATTCTAATCAGGTTCAAGCATGTATTACATAACTTCAGTAGAATCCAATTAAAAAGTCCCAATGCAAACAAAAGAACTTTCCAAACTAAGCAAATGCATAAAAGCTTTTTAGACAAAAAAGTTAACAACTATCAATGACTATGAAAAACAAGTAAATATTTTGTAGTCTTCCTATCTTTGGAATCCATCCATAAATTGCAAAGTGAAATAACAGTAAAATATATATAATACATTATATAAGCCCTACTTAAACTCAAACAAATTTGAATTGTACAAGGAAAATATATGGTACTGAACCATACCAGGATTCCCGCTAGAGGCTAGTGAGGTGCTAACAGCATTACCAACAACAAGAAGCAAAGAATGGTCAGAATTGTAATCAAGGTAGTAAACATCCTTGGGAAACTGTGTCTTCATAGTTAGTCCACTGCTTGATGTGTGCATGGAGGAAATTGAGGCAGCTGGCTGTTGGCCGATTTCAATATGATGGAGAGCTCCATCTGCTGTGAGAATAATGGTACACCTGAAAAGCTTTCCAGATTTAATTAAAGGCCAATTAGAAGGTTGAGAGGGAGAGAGGAAGAGAGAAAAACACTTACAAATAAGATCCATGAACATTGGCATTATCCTGTGGAATCAGGGCTATTACTGGAAAAACTGCTTTTAGTTGCCTCTTCGTGATTCATGTAATCTCTTCACCATTTGCTTTGATGAAATACAACACATTATTCTCATCAGCAATTCCAAGAATATCATGAGATTCTGACCAAACTCCGTGAGCAAATATACCAAGGCTGCTACCTGGTTCATGAAACAGAAGTTGGACAAAACTCCACATTGAAGAGACAAACAAAAAAATGCAGCTAAACAACCTATAAAACTAGCATGGGTCTAGATTCACAAATAACAATAATTAGTTCATTCTAATTTTAAGAAAACTATTTGCAATGGATGACTACTATTCAGTGTGCATTCACATCACCAAGCAATATCATGATAAGCAAAATTCAGTCTGCTAAAAGGAATTATCCTTGTGGTTACCTAACATTGAATTTTCCACATGTCATATTTTACCAGATTTTTTTTCTCCAATCATGGGCAGACTGTTATAAGTAACTCTGGCTCATATTAAAACAGTTAACTTGAACACCATGTATACCAGGCGAAATTAACTTGAACAAAATATATAACAGGTGAAAGGGCTTCTGTCCAACATCAAAATCAGAAATCAAGTTCTCATTAAGTTAATATAGAATTTCACCTATCCAGTTCATCTGAAATTGTAACTAAAATATATAACACGAGCAATGAATGGGCATTTCCAAAAATCAAATTCTTGTAATAAAAATTTCTTCCTAAAGACAGTTGTGAGATAAATTTATTAAGATAGCAAGCAAAATCTTACTAGTAAAAAATCCATACGGCTACTGGTAGTCATCCTCCTTCCGCAAGATGGTAATCTGATTCCCAGTAGCAACTGCCACCCGTTCGCCTCTTGGAGATATAATCAAAGACATAGGTTTCTTGAGTTTCGATGGGTTCCTGTAATCCCTCCATTTCTCCTTCAGTTGGCTTAGTCCTTGGCGGTGTTTTCAAAAGAAGCGGAAGAAGACCATACATCAGATCGGTAATCACATGACAAACCCCAGTGGCTATCAAAATTGACTACCCATATGCATAATACACATTTCGAAAAACAAGAGTCCAATAGGAAAAAGTGTAAGAACTGACGGTACCTGGGGCTGATAGGAGCGATGATAGAACCCCTTTACTGCCTTCATTTCTCTGAATTCAATAAGGAATTAGAATTGGGAAAACCGAGAATTGATTTAGTGAAGAGAAAAAGTGAAGATTTCAGTCAAATTTTTGCCAAAAGAAGAAGAAAGGATAAATGGACCTCTGAGGATTAAGGAGGGTAATTGGAAGAGTAAGGTCCAGTGGCATGATAGCGTGTCTCGTAAAGCACTTCTCCTGTCATGGCGTCTTCTTCTTGCTCCATTGCTTGATCTTCACTTTACAGTTCTATATGATTTGTGCATTTCTGAATGTGGGAAGGGCGCCTAAATAACTCTAATTTTGTTCAATCAATCAATAATTAATTTCAATCTCCAACTTAAATTTTAAAAAGATGTTTATAATTTATCTAAGTAATTGGAAAATCAATAAAATAAAAAAAAACTACAAATCTTCTTATTTTTATTAAAAACCTATAATATTATTAAAATTATTATATTAATTTAATAGTAATTTTTTATTTTTATTATTTATATACTTAATAATAAATTTTTTATAAATAATAATATACTATGATTATTATTTAATTATATATGATTATTATTTAATTATATATATTAATTTTAATAATTAATTAATTAACTAATTATGTAATAAAAATAAATATTAATTTTATTTAAAATTTATTATTATAATATTTAAAAATCAAATTCAATTTTAGATAAATATTTATTATTTATTCAATAATTTTATTAATAACATAATACTTTAATAAGTGGTAATATAAAATATTTTCATTTTTTCATATGGTAAGTATAACAATTAAATATTTAAATTTTTTAATTAATAAAAAATATATAAAAAATTCATATAAAATAATTTAGAAAATTTAGTAATATAAAAAAATTTTCATATAAAAATAATTTAAAAAATTTAGCAATGCAGAATTTGTTCGCATTTGTTCTTTTTAAAACTTTTATAAAATTAAGTATTTAGTTTCCTAAATAATAATATAAAAATTAAAAGAACTAAAAAGATAAAAACAAATAACCAACATGAAAAAAAATTATCAATTTTCTTAATTTTTATCCAAAATTATATTATTATTAAAATTTATTAAATTAAATTAATTATTATTTTATTCACTTAAAAGTTTAATGAGATAATATTTTTAATATAATAAAATAATAATTAATTATTTTTTATACTTATTTAAGTAATTAAACTAATTATTTAATAAAAAATAAATATTAAATTTATGCAAAATATATTGTTATTATAATATTACTTAATGCGTTGATTTGTAACTAATTAAGTATAACATTTATGGTATACTTTTTAAAATCATAAAGAATATTTTATTGTACACTTCAAAATAATATATATATATATAATTTTAATGATGGTAATTTAAAATATTAAGAGGTGTTTATTTTTACTTTTTAAGGGTTTTTTTATTTCTTACTTGGGATAAATTTTATATTCGTATTAAGTTGTATTAAATTTATTATAGAAATAAAGAATTCATATTTTCTTCAAAAAATTTATAGAGCGAGTAGACACATTCATTTTAAAACAAATTTCAAAAAATATATTTTGTGTTATTTTTATCAATAAATTTTATTTTATAAATAAAAAACAGACGTATCATTAACTTTTACATTTAATTATAATATAGTATTTATTTTAAGATTATTTTTATTTAATAATAATAAATTATTTATTAATTAATTATTAAATTTTATTTTTAACCTTATATTCATACAAATTAATTTATTTCATGAATTTATTAATTATTATTATTATTATTATTATTATTATTATTATTATTATTATTATTATTATTATTATTATTATTATTATATACTAACTCATAATACATCAATGCAACCTTTTGGTTTCACTACAAATAATAATAATAAAGTAACAAATTGCTACAAATAGAAATAGAAAGAGAATTATAAATACTCCATGTAATTAGAACAAATTAGCAACATAGTAGCTATGAAAATTAGCAATAACATAAATTTTATTTTTAAATTCAATGCTTAAAATTTAGCATCAAATTTTAACTATAAATTAATAATAAAATTATTATAGATTTTAATAAGAAAATATTTTTCTACTACTAAATTATGGAAGAAAGTTTGCACATAAAAGCGAAAAAATAATGATGGATTTATTAGTTTTTAACCATCGATAAATTATAAAATCCATTACTAATTAATAATTAATGTTTAAATTTGATGCTTTCAATTAAAAAATCTGTTATTAATTAATGATCATTATAAATGTATTACTGATTAATAAAAAAAAAATTTCTTAACGTTAAATTGCAATTAGGTCAGAATTTACAATTTAATATTAAGCATAATTTCGAATAATAATTTGATTGTGGACTAAATTCTTGGTACAATAAAAAAATAATTTTATCATTATGATTATAATGATAGTTAATCAAGAGATTTTTTTTTTTTAAAAAAAAGTGATTTTCTAGTTAAAAAGAATTATAAGATCTAATACTTTCAACAAGAATTTAACTTAATTATAATATTACCTCACAAAATTTTAAATTTAATAAGAATAAAATTAAATAATAATAACAAAAATATTTCTTTTTCTTTTTTATAACGGAAATAGAATGTGGGCCATAATTATACAAATTTATTCCCTCCGCTCTTCTTCTTCTGTTTCCTTTTTGCTTTTTCCAGTCCTTTCTTCTGTTCCCCCGCGCCACTGACCGACCTACTCACTAACGACGATGGCGACGGCCTCCTCCTCCTATCGTGCCGCCAACGCCGCCAAAGTAGCCTCTTCCTCCTTGCCTGCTTCCAACTGCGCCGCATCCTTGAGACATCAATTCAGTTGAGGCCTCTTCATGTTCCAGTTGTGAGTTTCTTTCTCTTCCTCATTTTTTTTTATCTCTCTCTCTCTCTCTCTCTCTTGTTTAGTTCTTCAGTTACTTTTTTTTTGTTTGAAAATGCTTGATTTTGGTAGCTACCCTCTGTAAAAATTAAAACTTGCAGATCGATTTCTTGAGTTTGTGTAATTCTGTTATTCGGTTCAGTTCTCATGGAGTAGCGTTTCTTTTGTTTTTAATCAAGTTCCTTTCTTGTTCATTTTGGATTAAATTAGTTGAGGCTTTTTTTTTCCTAATAATTATATCTGGTGATTTTTGTTTGTAATGAATTGGTATGAGGCCGAATTAGATCAAAGTGGGTGACTATTGTAAATTAAGTTAACAAAACAATTTGCCATGGCTGTCTTTGCTATGTTGCTGTATCTACCGTTCCAGAATTTACCAAGATTCCTGAGGTTCATTTCTACACATTTTTAACTGTTTTTAGGTGTTGACTGCTGAGTCTTGGAACTTGTATTTATATAATTTGGAGCATGCTATGCTAATTTTGAAGTCCAAAATTTGATGACAGTAATATAATGCCAGATAGTTGTTTGTCCCCAAAAGATGAGCAAAAAATTACTGGTTTTGGTGTATTATCAACTGGATGGAAATTGCTTAGGAGTCAAAGCAAAAGCTTTTTTCAAGAGCTCGTCATCAATCCTGGAACCAAAAATGGCAGATGGGATTTTTTTGGTTTCCTGGATTTTGGCTATTGAAACTTCCAAAAACAGTCGCACTCTTGTCAACAAAATCCATTTAATGGACTAAGCCTCTAGGGAAAACTATAATTTCTCCTTGTTCAATAACTGTAGCAAAAACCCTTATTGTTGGAATCAAACAAAAAACCTGAATAAACACTTCGTTCCACCGCATGAGTTATCTCAGTTGCTAGGATGGAAATGTAAGTGGAAATGTGGTGGATTAATGACTCCAACCTTACGGCCAGGGAAATTAGTGGGGTTCACAGGAAAGGTTGCAAGGCCAGTCCCCGAGAAGTTTTTCATGCTAGAAAAGACGAAATCGTTGGTGGTTACTTCGGAGGAATTTTATGAGTGTAGTCAAAAGCAAGCGCTTCATGCACTTAAGTGCTCGAGCGAGGCGCGATTGGGCCCCACTGCTTCATATATGATTGGCCGCTCCTCTTTTAAGAGGCAATAGTTTAGGTGTTTTTTTTTTTTTTAAAGAAAAAAAAAGTTAGCAACTGTTACAGCCATACTGCAGACAATATATAATTTAAAATTAAGGTAAAAGGGTCATTTATAAGAAATCAAACCAAGTTGGTGAGGTCAAGTACAAGCTCAAAAGGCTCAACTTCACAACTTCAACTCAAAGATGTTGAGGACGATTTAAATGATTGTGAGAAGGATGTTGAAGGATATGCATTTGATTTTGATGATCAAGGTATGGAGGACTTAGGGAATGAGTCAAATAGTGATCTTTAGTTTTTAGGCTATTAATTTACAATCATTAGTTTTAAATACTAGATTCCTACATAATTCCATAGATTTCTTTTTTTAAAAAAAAATGTTTTGGAGTTTTATTTTATCATATGAAGTGACTTTTTACAAGTTTTAATTGTTATTTGATTTTTGTTTGCTAATGATTATGAATTTATGATTTCTAGTTTTTAGTTTATTATATTATATTATTAATAAATTATTTTAGAACTTATGTGTCTTGCTTCATTCAAGCAAGCGCTTTTTTTGCACTTTGAGCTTCAAGGCGATAGCAAGGTATATCACCTTGAGTGCGCATATCGCTTTTGACTACATTGAATTTTATAGTATCATATTTAGGGTTTGGTTTTCAAAAATCTTGAATTGGGTCTGGGTCTGAGGCCAATACCAATTGGCATTGGATGGAAAAAACAACTAATGAAATGTTCAATTTTGAGGACCTTTTTTTGGTCACGCTATATGCTATAGGGATGGGCTGGCTACGTCTGCAAGTTTAGCTTGCATTTATAGAAGTGCGTTAGCTATTGAAACTACTCAATTCCCCCTATTTTTTGGTGTATTAATTAATTGTTTGACTAACTGCTGAGATATGGAGGTAATATTGACAGAGATAAGATAATAAATTTGAGTTGAGGAATTTAAAACTTTAAAAATGGCCGTAGAATTAGGTAGCTAGAAGATACGGCATCTATGTTGTTATTAGGATACTGTTTTTGGAACCATGAAGAAATTATTTCGCCATTTGTTTTATAATTTACTTAGTTATGGAACACAAAGAAAAATTCAATCTCAAAGCAAATTTACTTTTTAATGAATAACGAAGTGTCCTTGAATCTAGCTTATAAAAATCCCATCTTAAGGGTACTATTCAAACAAAGTTGAGATTCACTATCAAAGCTCATAACTACAAATCTTATAGCTATGTTAATTTATGAAGTAGTTAGTTTGGTACATATTTTGTTATTTTAGGTTAAATTAGAATTTGTGAGGTTAATTTAGAGTTAAGGTTATTCATAATATTTTTTAGTTTAGTATTACAAATTTGTTAATTTAGATTAGTTTTGGTTAATTTGTTTTATTTATAAGGTTGTTAGTTTGTTAAATTAGATGATTTAGATTAAATTATATTAAATATCGTCGTAGAATTTTTGTGGTTTTATTTGTAATTTTTAAGGTTTATTTGAAGTCATTTGTCCGTATATTTAATTTCTCATTTGATGTGAAATTAGATTTTCTTTTCTAACTTTTCTCTTTATGTTCATAATTAGCTAGGTTTGTTAGTGTAGTTTGACTCGTTATCAGGGAATGTTTCAGAAGTTGTGTTTGTGTGAATGTTTTTGAATTTTTTTTTTTTTTTTGTGTAGGGATATTTTGGGAATATTTTTTCGTGCAAAGAAATCAGTTGGATTCACCTTACCCATTGGAATTCGAGGGGTGTGGGTTGGGAACATTAGCCACCTTGTGTAATAGAGAAGGCAGGAAAATACCAGAAATTACAGAAAAAGAAAAAGATTGAAAGAGAAGACAGAATGAGGCGATTACCACTATGTATACAAAGATGTAGAAGGAGCATCAATGCAATGGGATGATATACAAAGAAAGCTTGAAATTTACCTCAAAAGCCACCTGTTTTTAAGCCGCCGCCCTTCACTTCTGCTCATACCAAGACTCCATTTCTAAAGATAAATCTTGGATCAATAAAAAGAACAAAAAGGAGCTCGAGGATGATCTCAACGACTGATTCCTTGAAGAGTACAGGTCTTAAATTTTGAAATATAGATGGTAAAAACCCATTCTTTTTATTGGTGATTTGTTCTAGACTAGTTTGAAAAGGTGGAATCTTTTTTTATTTTTGATGATAGGAAGAAGAGGTTAGCAGAGATGAGGGAAGTAGCTAAAGTTTCAAGATTTGGATCAGTAATTCCAATTTCAGGGTCTGATTTTGTAACAGAAGTGTCTCAAGCTGGCCCTGATGTTTGGGTTGTAATTCTTTACAGAGATGGGTATGGCCTCAAGACTATTTTTTTATTTTTTTTCCTTTTTTTGGTTAATTAGGGTATAATTGGATTGGAATTTGCAACTTTGCAAACTGACAGTAGAACTCCAATACCACCAAACTAAAGGTTCACTGATCAATTGCCTTTAGTTTAATTTTGGTTAACGCAAGCCATGAACTTTTTGCTTGATTTCTTTTTTTTTTTTTTATTTAATTTATGAATAGATACCAGGAATATGGAGTGCTGTTGTGGTGTCTGGATGAGTTGGCAAAAAGATATACTGCTACCAAGTTTTTTAAGATTATATCTACCAATTGTATACCAAAATACCTGGATTATGTATAATAATGGTGCTGTGAAAGCAAAATATGTGCATTTGCATAGTTTTGGCTGAAGATGGGGAATTTTTTGTATGCTTTGAGTACTAAAGATTTTTGTTGTTTTGTTGGGTTCTTTTATGCTATCTGATTACATCATTTTATGCTTGTTCTTTTCTGTGTTGAAAATCATCATTTTGTGCTTGTTCTTTCTCTAGCCTAAATCTCAGTTATGTTATGCCAGAACTTCTCTATGTGATACCTTATATGATCTATTGTTTGTAATTCCCATATGCATAATGTGTTTGTGGTCTGTCCAGGATTTTAAAATGCAAACAAATTTCATTGCGAACTTCCAAACCTGAATCACTAACATGCAACGCTTTTCAATTTTTGCACAGTAGTCCATAATTGGAAGAAATATAATCCTAAATGAACTTCGAGTTCACAACTCGTGTAAAATAAGCAGAAAGTTCCTCTAGGAATATGTTAAATGGTGCCCTGCTGGGATGTTTAATTTCTGAATAAACATGGTTTGTGCTGTGGTCAAAGTTTGATCATAGTTCCCCTGCACTGCAGTTCACTTATATTATTTTGGTTTCTGTTATTTTTTACTATTGACTGTCTTGCATCTACCAACTGGACTTGGTTCAGGCAGGACTATAGTTTTTGTTTATTTTAGGTGTATGTGTGTGCGTGTTTGTTAGCAGTTGGTAAAAAGGGAAAAAGAATGTTGTTGAAGCCCGAAATTGTGATGTAGCTGAATGGTTAATTATGATTTTGTGGTTCTATATCAGTTTTGATTTTCAGTCCTGGAGAGTAATTTCTAGATGCATGCTTACAGCTTATGCCTTGAATTGTTATTTTTTGGGCATTGAATACAAGCTTTTTAGCTGTTATTTTCCTGGTGTGTCTGCTACTTACTTTTCCCTATTCACCTGTCATGATATCAACTGTTTTTTTGAACTGTTTTAATTGTGAAATTTCAATTTCTAAGAGGCACCTTTTTCCCCTTAAACATTAGGGGTTCCATTAGTTTTTTGTCAGTCAGATCCTGTGCTAAATGATCGTCAAAGTAGAAGTGATCCTTCAAGAGAAACTGTCATGGAAGGAATCTAGAGAAGGTTGTGAAGAGCACAAGGATCACAATGATGGATCATCAAGTGATTAGAATTTCTAGTAGTTTTTTGAATTTCTGTTGGGAAGCAAAAGGAATTTGTATTTATTCAATTTAAGCAGGTTTTTTTTTTTTTTTTTTTGTGTTACTGCTTATTTAAGTATCATTGGAATTCACATATGTTTCAGGTTGTCACGGTATTAGTTGCTTTTTGGAATATTTTCTTTTACTTATTTATTTTTTATGGATTTAAAGTTTGATGTTTGGTTTTGGAAGCAAAGGCCTATAATTTTCATACTCAAGTCCAGATGTATAAATGAACTGAAATAATTTATGTGAAATTAAGTTCAGTTTGAAAAATATTTGAGATTGATTTGATATTAATGAAGTTCATTTTAAGTTATTTTTTATCTCAAGTTACTTCATTAGATCAAGGAACTGAATGTGAGCACCAAAATACTCATTTTAAGAAACTCTAGGTAGTTTTAATAATTTTACCATTTTGTCTTAACATCTTGGATGAGTGCTTAATTGTCATGTGTGTGTGTATATATATATATATATATATATATATATATTGATTGATTACAAAGCATATTGATTATAATTAAAGAGAATATAATGTCAATCTCAACTATTGAGCTTATTAGCACTTGGTTGTGAGACTGTTAAAACTTTTGTATAAATAATTGATGGGGCCTTTGATCATTGAAAGGGATGAACAACTTGTTGATGGATGAACAAATGTAAGCTAAAGGGATTGTGTTTTCACAATCACTTTGATGTTTAAGTTAGTAGGAACTTTGAGAGCTTAAAGGAGAATGAAAGAAAGTTTAGGCAGCAAGCAATAGTAAAAACCCTAGCAAAACGTCCTTTATATGTAGAGAATATAATTATTTACAGCCTTAGCCCTTTTGGATTATTTCTAGATATGCTAAAAATAGTATCCATTGGGTTTATCTCCATTATTCTGAGATATGCGAAAAAATATGTATTGCATAATCGTCTTTCGTTGCCTAAACATTATGAATTTCTTGGCTACTAGTGAATTCCTTGAATGTTGTCATTTGGTTATGTTGTGTACCTTCTTTAGCTATAACTTGTTCAACTTAAGAGCATTTACAAAAGGCAGATACATTTTGGAAGCACATGTGTACACACTGATGGTGTTCGGTTAGGCGAATATTATCACTAGTCTCCCTGAAGGATGATATTCTTTGGCATTTATGTCAGTTCTTTTAGCTCGAACACTGATCCAACCTTAGTGGCGCTTGAGGTAGTGTACACAATTTCAAATTTGTTCATTTCTTTTGTTCTTTCAACTTTCGTGTCACTTTGATTTTCATGTCTATTGGGAATCTCAAAGTGTTTGTTGGTTTTTGCATTTATTTAGGGCATGATTGTTGAGGTAGTTATCGCTCCCTACATAAGGCACCCTTAATTTCTTTCTTCTACTTTTGTTGCTAATTTCAGCTTTCCTTCTTCTTTTTCTTAGTGTTATTGTGATCTCTGCAGCTATTTGTTGTCTCAGGTACTTTTTGTGGAACTCTTGTTTGATTTCACCTTTTCTTCTTCTTCTCTTTTGGGAATTATTGGTGAGACCATTATGCAAGCTTATAAAGTACTAGAGCTTCATTAGGGTTAAAGATCTGGAGCATTTTCAAACCCTATATCAAATACTTGCTAGTTATCAACTGTCTTGTTGTCTACTTGAGTATAGGGTTTTAGACCGTACCGATGCAAAATTTGTTGTTATATCGAGAATAGATGGAGGCAAGGCTTCATTTCCCTTTTCACCTTACCCTATTTAGTTTTTTTTTTTATTCGGTTTCTTATTCAGTTCCACTAACCCAACTTCATCCGAACGTCATTAGGATTTTGAATAGTTTAATCAAAATTTATCAGGTGACTGGCCTTAGGCTTACCATTGCTCATATCCAGAATTTGTATAGTGTAACCAGAAGGACCAACGAACCCTTTCTGGCCCTAATTGATGGAGCCTTCGATCAGTGAAAGGGATGAACGACCTGCCAATGGATGAACAAATGTAAGCCAAGGGAATTGTGTTTCCACGATCACTCTAATGTTTAAGTTAGTAGGAACTTTAAGAGCTTAAAGAAGAATCAAAGAGAGTTTAGGCAGTAAGCAATAGTAAAAACTCTAGCAAAACATACCTTACATGTACATATTATAATTATTTATAGCTTTAGTCCTTCTGGATTATTTCTAGATATGCCAAAAATAGTATTCATTGGGTTTATCCCCCCATCATTTTGAGATATGCGAAAAAAACATGTATTGCATAATCGTCTTTTTTTTGCTTGAATATTATGTCTTTCTTGTCTACTAGTGAATTCTTTGAACGTTGTCATTTGGTTATGTGGTGCACCTTCTTTAGTTGTAACTTGTTCAACTTAAGAGCCTTACAAAGGGTAGATACATTTTGGAAGGACATGTGTCCACACAGATGGTGTTTGATTAGGTGAACATTATCCTTAGTCCCCCTGAAGGATGATATTTTTAGGCATTTATGCCAGATAGTTCTTTTAGCTCGAACACTGATCCAGCCTTAGTGGCACTTGAGGTAGTGTACACGATTTCAAATTTTTTCATTTCTTTTGTTCTTTCAACTTTCGTGTCACTTTGATTTTCATGGATATTGGGAATCTCGAAGTGTCTGTTGGTTTTTGCATTTATTTGGGGCATGACTGTTGAGGTAGTTATCTCTCCCTATATAAGGCACCCTTAATTTCTTTCTTTAATTTTGTTGCTTTTTGAAATTTATGTTGTTGATTTATGTTTTCCTTCTTTTTTTTTTATATCTTTCTTATGATATCTGCAACTATCTGCTGTCTCATGTACTTTTTATGCAACTCTTGTTGATTTCATGCTTTTCTTCTTCTTCTCTTTTAGGAATTATTAATGAGACCATTAGGCAAGCTTAAAAAGTACTAGAGCTTCATTAGGGTTAGAGATCTGGAGCACTTTTAGACCCTATATCAAATATCTACTAGGTATCAACTGTCTTGTTATCTACCTGAGTACAGGGTTTTAAATCGTACCAAGGCAAAAACTGTTGTTCTACATCAGGAACAAATGGAGGCAAGACTTTGTTTCCCTTTTCACCTTACCCTATTAAGTTTTTTTTTTTTTTTTCTTATGCAATTCCATTAACCCAACTTCATCCGAATGTCATTAGGATTTTGAATAGTTTAATAAAAATTTATCAAGTGAATGGCCTTAGGCTTACCACTGCTCATATCTAGTATTTGTATAGTGTAACCAGAAGGACCAACGAACCCTTTTCTGGCCCTAATTGCGAAAACAGGGAGTAAGGCAGTATTCTTCCTTCATTTTTCTCTAAAGGATTGGTTGGATAAGCTCTTTTTTGTCTACCATTCCTTTGACATAGTTAATCTTTTGAAAAAATTTGTAGAGAAGCCTTTTGCGCCCCCCCCCCCCCCCTCCCTTTCTAGCCCTAATTGCCAAAACAGGGAGTAAGGCAGTATTCTTTCTCTTAAGGATTGGTTGGATAAGCTCTTTTTTGTCTATCATTCCTTTGACATAGTTAATCTTTTGAAAAAATTTGTAAATTATTGGTGAATGATCAAAAGTTCAACCTTCTTGGAAAAAGTACGTACGTCGATTCATTCGAAATCACAACAAAGTTGTTGAATTTCTTGCTGGAAAGCTAGAGGGCGACAATTGGTTTGAAGGGCAAACACTATCAATAATAAAGGTGAGGTTGAAAATATTGAATGCTTTGTGAATTAAGTTCGAGTTTGAAAAAATCATATAAGCATCAAGTTATAAATTTTAGAATTAAGGTCTTGATCTTAAGTTTGGTGAGAACTTCATTGTTAATTTGATACAATTAGTGTAATTTTTAAATATTTAAATAATAATTTTATTAATGCATATAATTACTATTATTGAAAGAATTTTATTATTCATAAAATTAAAACAAAAACATTAATAAATTATGTACAACATCTCCATAGAATTCACCTTGAAGATGATAGTTTTTTTAACTCAATTTCGCTCTATCCAAACCTAGTGCAATTATTTTTTGCACTATCGAGCATATATAAATATTTTGCGTTGGGCCAGCACATATAATAAATTTAAACTAATAATCAATATTAAATCATTGTTAGCAACATTATTACATTTAAAAAAAAATGAATGCCCAAGTATTAAAGTAAAACATCTATAACTTCGTCATAAAAATATAATGTCATATCAAAATAAAATAATAATTTATTAATTAGAGAAAAGATTCCTACTAAGGATTAAATGCTAACTTGTTAATCAAGTAATTTTGTTCTCTATATATACATATCCGATGTTCGATTGAGTATACACCTATCAAGAATGGAAAGAGCTATATAAACTTAGTGACATTTCAATCAATAAAGATAATTGGATAATTAAAAAGTGAGGATCAGGAGAATGTGGCAGTCAACTAATTTGAATACCAAATAAATTTATAGCTTGGATATAGTCAATATTGATGAAGAGATAAGGAAAAAATAATTTTTTGTTTACTAATTACACTTAAAATTGTTTTGTGCATTCACTAAATTGAAAAATAAATTTGCATAGAATAATGATTCAATCAAAATTTGATTTTCAAATTAAAAAAATTGCAAGAAGACGAAATTTATATCATAAAAATATGACTGTCAAGAGAGCAATAGGAGATTATAGATTATAGATTTATAAAGTAAAACAGTGCTAAAAATTTAATTGTTGATGCCAATATAGAGCATTCCAGTCGAAGCAGGGGTCAATTGGAAATGGCACAAATGATTTTTACTAAGAATAAAATTGCCTCTTTAGTATTTAATGCTTTATGGCTCATATTCTTCTAACACATTTATTTATACTAGAAAGGGCTAAGTAATTTGCATACATTCTTCTTAATGCAAAAATCACTTATACAACATCGACATCAATAATTAAATTTTTAGCACTGCTGTAATTTATATTTTTTGATGTGCTAATTCAACATATCATTTATATTTTAGATTATAAAAATCAAATTTGGATTTACAAAAAAAATCATCAAATATGAAAGTAAAAGAAAAATTTATGTTCTATATTTGTATAACCAAATATAAATTTAGAGTACTGGAATACTATATCTTGCATATTTTTGAAGTAGAAATAACCTCTCTGACCAATCAAATAATAATAAATTTAATAGTTATTTTTTAAAATAATTAGTTAATTAATTAAATAATTAATTATTATTTTATTAAAAAGTTATTTCAAGTAAACAAAATAATAAAATATTTTAAAAAAAATTTATAATATATGCGAAGGTAGTTGCAATAAAAAAATATTTATTAATTCATATTAAATCTTATATGACATAATTTCAAAAAAAAATTTATTAAATATACTATAATTATTTATTTCTAATAAGAAACCAAAAATTTAATATTTCCTTTAAAATTTAATTAAATATTTATTTAAAGTATAAATATAAATACAGTATGTACAAACTAATTTTATAATAAGATGAGGCCTTATAAAAAATTGTTTCTTTTTTTAACAGTTATGAAAAAGTTATTTCTAAAACATGATAAGAGTACGGTTTTAGTATAAAAAGAAGCCGCCCCAATATATATATAAACTAATCTAAGGTTCAACTTTATGCCTTTCCTGATAATGCTTTCCAGTGGCTAAACCAGATTAGAAGGCATAAATACGTAATTAAAATACTTATTATTGTAGTTTTAAAACAAAAAATAAAAAATCTCCAACTTTAATATGATGTTATTTGTTTAGCCAACCAGGTTGTCATTTAGTGATACAATTGATCCCTTATGAATTAAAAAATCTCAGATTTCAATCAATTTTTGTTAGGTTGTAATCTTAACTATATGTATATTTTTTATTAATGTGTTTGACCACCTTTTTTTTTAATTTTTTTAAATTCAGAAAATGAAACAGAAGGCAAGATTTAACTGACCATATATAAAATGAAACAATCATATTTTAGGTGGCTAATGAGTCCAAAGCCACAAGTTTAGGTCAGACTAATTTTAAATTAAATTATTTTTGAGTTATTACTTTTAGGTAAATTTAGATTAAATTATTTTAGGTTGCAACATAGATCGAGTCGTTCCATCAAGATATAAAAAATAATTTAAATAATTTTTTAATTATTTTTCAGATTTTGGATTAAATTGGTTTGGGTTATTCATACTTTAATTTTATTATTTTAATTTTTAAATAAATTTAAATATTTTTAATAATTTGAATCATATCAAATTCGAGTTGGATTTATTTGAATTAATTTGAAAATTTTAAATCATTTTAGATTTGTGGCATTTCATATTTATCTCAAGTTAGATCGAAATTCAAATAACTTTTTTTGTAAATGAATTTTGATTAAAGTTTTGAATCAAATAAAAAATTATACCACTCCAGTAAGAACCCTAATGTTTGTTGGGAGAACCTAAATCCTTTTTCCACGCAATTAAAATCCTAATTATTTCAAGCTTTAAAACGTTAATAAACACAATTGACTCATAGAAATCTAGAGCTGACCAAAAATGAGTAAATAAAAAGAAGAAGAAGGCACGATAAATTATTTTATGTTATCTATAATTGGGTTTAACTTTATGCTTTTTTTTATTAAAACGCACAGAACAATGACAACTTTAATTTAACACTGCTTTAATTTAGAACAATATCTTATTAGTATGATTCTGATAAGTTATTGTATTCTTATTAAGTATACTTTTCTATAAACTAATAATAAATGAAATAACAGAATTAAACTAAAAATAACTTACAACCCAAAAATGGATCTAAGTGAACTGGTGAAACAGTGAAAATATTTTTCAAAATTTTTTAAAATTAATATTATAAGAATCTCAAGTTAAATTTGTAGATTTATTTAAAATTCATTTTGTACCATGATTGTATTATTGACCTACAAATGAACTCAAATTTGAAATGGCTCAAATCCAAGTTATTCAATTTGAAAAAATAAAATAAAATACCATCGCCATCATTTTCATTAGGAATATATCTCTTATTCACCACTCCCTTCTAAATTTTAAGAAATCAACTCTTAATTTTTAATATTTTTTTATTTTTATCAAACAATATTTATTTTAATCTCCAGAGCCCATTTTTGTAAAATATTAATATTTTAATTAGTGCATGATATTTCAAATGTCAAAATTATATAAAATTAATAATATGTAGTGGGGTTTTTCGTTTGAAAAATATTTAAAGAAAGCTGGCTATCATATAATTTGATTTTTTTTATTTTTTGCACATTAGGAAGGGAAAATAGATTATCGAGATTTGAATATTGACATCTATTTCTAATTAGTCTCACTTATCACTATACTAATCCGCCAGTTAATTAGTTAACGATTTCTTTATTATGATATAATCCTAATGATAAATTACTATAACATTTACATATTTACAAGGAGACATACAAATTACCTTGCCACCATATTATACACAAGAATCATCCACTAATTAAAATAACGAAAAGGATTGGTGGTGGGATTCCAAAAAATTTTATTCCATATGCTTCTGGAAATTATGGTGTCCTTACCTTATCGTAATAGAATCCTCGTGGATCTATAGAGCTAGAGGGCTAGCTCCACAGTACTAGTAGTGATGAGACTGCAATGCAAAGCAAAACCCACATATTTTTTCCTATATATAGGGAGAGGTTCCATCCTCCTTCCCATCACCACCAGCAGCACCACCACCACCAAGCAGAAACAAGTATGTATATCTGTTTCTGGAGAAGTAGACACGGCGTGATATTGGTACGGCTCATCTTCTTATAGATACATCTCTTGCTGAGGATGAGCCGAATCAATATCACTCTTGTATGCTTCTTTCTGCTCTTTTTCGTTTACATGGTCGACTGGAGGATTTGCACTCAGCACGTCTGCATGCATTAGATTTCATCTTCTAAAAGAGATCGGATCTACATTTGAAGGTAAGAATCTTAGTCAATACAAATTAAGACCAGAGTTCTTTGACAGGGAGGCCTTTTTCGATTTGTTTTTTTTTTTTTATCTCTCTTTTTTTCTTGTCTGCAACACTGGTGGGTTTTTTTTCCCTCTCTCCTAAGGTGGTAACATGGATCAATCTTTGTTTGTGGTACTAAATTCATTTCTTTTACCTTCCTAACATGTGGTGATGGAGCTGAAAATATTTGACTCCACAATGTACGGTGTTTAAAGTCGTTTTAACTTTTGGGATATCCGTTCAGTAAAATTTTTTTATGTTTGAATAAAAAAAAGTCTCATAAAATGCAAAAGTGAAACTTATATATATATATATATACACATTTCACTTTTTTATTTTATTAGACTTTTTTTTTATTTAAACATCAAAGAGTTATTAGACTTTTTTTTATTTAAACATCAAAGAGTTTTCACAGATATATATATATATATATATATATATATTATTTGGGCTAATTTGTGTGTATAGATGTGTATATATAATTTATTAGGTTCTAATTTTTTACCCTCATGAATTTGGAATCCTAATTAACAAAGGAAAACTTAAATTTTGATTTGTCAACTAATCTAATACTTGAATCAGTCTTGAACACTATTTGACTTTAGACCTAGTCATAATAGATTCTGAAACTTGGTTGTGGAAAATGCCTGTTATTCTCATTTTGTTGCTTATAACTTGTCCATTACTGAAAGGATTATTCAATTAATGTATGTTACTTGGAATCCCATTTGTCTCTATAAAGCAATTTTCCAAGGGGAATAACTTGCAACACTTCTTATAATATGGCGGATCAATCAAATTTAGTTTTATTTTTGCAGTTCTGCAGGAGTACAAGTATAATACATAGAAATTCTTACAAAGCTTATTACTTTCTGTTATTTTTCTAAGTTCAAGAAATGTTGTCATGTTGGTAGGTTTTTTGACATATTTATTTATTTACTTTAAAAGCATCTTCTCTTTATATTTGTGTCTCTGCATAGTTTGGTTGTGTGTGTGTGTGTGTGTATGTGCTGAAACCAGAATGCATGCGTCAATTTTCTGCAAAAGTTTCAGATTTCTTCATGAACCCTGTCTCCTGCTTTATTCAAGCAAAATAAGAAGAACAAGACACTGAAGCTGATTGATCATGTTTGATGAAAATTCACATAACATGCACTTGTCTCTATCAATAATTTGGGTCATGAACACTTCGTTTACGGTTAAAAATTAACGTTTTTCAGAAGATAAATAAAGATGCTGTCAGTGATAAATGTTAATTTATTGAGACCCATGTGTGTGAGTTTTTTTTTAAAAAAAAGGCTAACATGCTAATTATAGTTGGATATTAATCTATACATAACCATAATATCTTATCTAGTCATTATTATATTTTAGATTATATGCTTCATTATTTATTTTAGTCTGATAACTTTCACAGTATATAATTTTGCATGAATGGGATATCAATTAATGTGCCTTTTTTTTTTTTTAATTTCTCAATTCTCTGCTCTTATTTTGATTTAAATTTTTCATTTTATTTTTAGTTTTTGAGGGTTGTATATGGTTCTGGTAATATTGGGGATTTGAAGATCTCCAAAACTATTTAGAAATTTGAGAATTAAAAACTTTCTTGTCCTAAAATTGTCATGTTGAAAAAATCTTCAGAATTGTCTCATTCGAAGAGTTTGGAATAATTTTAGATAGAAATTCAGAATTCAATTTTTTAAAAAAATGAGATGGTTATCGAACAAAATCAAAACATATATTAAATTAAAAAATCAACTCTAAAATTCTATAATATAAAATTCCTCAAACATGAAAATTCATAAATATAAATAATTTTCTATTAAAAATGTATTTTTAAGTGTCCAATAAAAATACTTATAAGTACAATATAAAATAAAAATACAAGTAATATCTTGTTCAAATTAACCAATAAAATTCAGGGTTCAAAGTAGACAGACATAAACTTAATTGTTCAAATTAGCCAATAAAATTCAGGGTTCAAAGTAGACATAAACTTAATTGTTCAACTCATCAATATATTTTTATCATTCATAAAATTGACCATAAAAGTCATTCTTAGTTCTTAAAGAACAATTTAATTTAAATTAATTTTTATAGTGTCTATGAATTACGTTTTTATCATTCACAAATTGATTTATATACATATTTATAAATTACCATTATTATTATTTAACTTGTTAAATAATAAATTTGTATTGTCATTACATATTTGCCTAGATATATGTTCATGTTTACTTAGTTATATTAATTAATTCATATTACATAATATTAACTAAACATATATAAAATTGATTATTAATTTGGTTATTTGGTTTGAAACAATTTGAGATCAATTCAATCCAATTGTAAATATGGATATCATATAAGATTTAGTCCCATCTCAAATTCGTACCATGGGTGTATGGTCTGATACAAAAATAGTTTAAAAAAACATAGATATTTTTTATTTCTGAATACTTTCAATTAAGTTTTTCATTTCAGTTCAGAATCTTAGAGTTTTATGTATAATCCTATTTTTTTATTAATAATTATACTTTTTAATTATAGATCTATGGAAAAATTTTAGTTATATATATGCGTTTTTAACATCTATTTTAAGTTCTTATGATGTGCATGCTTTATTATTTGTTGGTGGCAAGTTGCTTATATATTTTCCACAAACTACTATCACCCTATTATAATAGATCACCTCTAATCTATAAAAGTTTAATCACATCCTTTCTAAAGAAAATACAAATGAAGATAACAAACACCTTGTGTTGAGAGCTAATTATACAAGTTTTAATATGATTTCACAATGAAAATATCACACGCATTTTGAATGGGTTTGACGTAATGAATGAATGGTAGTAGCAACAAAAGCATATAAAACTTTGAACTTGCAAGATTAAACACCATTCAGAAGTTTCTCTATTTCTAGAGATAGATTTAAGGTAATGCCATTAAAGCTCATCTAGGACTTCAAAAAAAAAAAAAAGCATTTATAAATCCTCTGGTGAAATTGTATATTTATTATCAAGCAGTAAATGACTTATGTTATTCCAAATTCAATAACACATGCATGGATGGCACTAGGCAAGAGGACACTCTCCAATTCAAGGGATTAATAATTAGAGCATATTTAAAAAGGTTGAAAGATGCTTTGAGAGCTTTTTGTGCAAAAGGAGATTAAGCTTGGGATGGGGATTTAAGACAAACATACATGTATAGAGGAGCAATTAGTGTGAATTCTTAAAGCCAAAATCAAGCCTTATGTACTTAATTTCATATGTGGAACTCAAGATGGAAACTACAAATCAAGCTCTACAATTGGAATAATTTGCTCTAAAAATGATTTTAAAATGATTCTAGAAGATTCTAAAATAATTTTAAGAAAATTTTAGAAGATTCCACAAATGATTTTATGAAAGCTTCTAAGATAAAGATATGGCATGCAAGATGTCTTGAAGAGAGACAAGGTGGGCTAAAATATGAAGTTAAAGGCTAATTCAACAAGTCAACCAAGTCAAAGTCTAAGATCTTTCAAGATTTGCTTAATTGACATTGTGTTTCCTTCTTTTCTACTATTAGTCGTGTACACTTTCCATATAAGTTTAGGATTTCTTTGTTTTTTAATTAGGAAAGTTTAAATGGAACACTTAGCTAATGTTTTAGGAGGCCTAAAACATAACATGGCCAAATTTGTATCTAGTCCTATTCTAGGATTGTTTCTTATTATTATTTCATGAAGATTAGGATTATTAAGAACATTTAATTACTCCTTGGCCGAATTCAATATCACATTCATTAAACTTGCTCTTTTTTCTTCTAATTAGGACACTAGTGATTAGATTAGGAAGTAATGCATGTAATTGGCCATTTAAAGCCTCATCTTCTGCTACCAAGGGAATTAATGAAAGATTATTGATTTTTGGTTTAATTGCTTTGTGAGATTTTTAGTGAGGTTGTTTAAGTGAGGGTTTAATTAAATTTGCAAATTAGTTTAAATCTAAGCTTAAATTGACTTAATTAGTTTTAGGTTTGGAATTAAACAACTTTTAATTCTTTATAACCTACATTGTTGGATACAATATCTAAAAGTCTAGTTGGGAGTTAAAGTTTCCATTACTTGATTCTTGATAGATCCTAGGGCAAAGGTAATAATATCACATACGGGTTTAGGACAAGTTACCAACGTTCGTGTCATTTGATATCGGAGTTAAGGCTTTAATTATCAAGTACATATCCTTTATTTCTTGTTATTTGTGTTTAGTTCTTATTTTTCTTAATTCAAATTCGTTCCTAATGTGTCTCTTATTCCATTCTATTTCATCCATATTTATCTTTTCAATTCGGTTTATTTGAATTTCTTTTTTCATAAATTCATTTCTTTTATCTTGTTACTAATGGTTTTGTTTCTTGATTTTAATTTCAAAGCCATCCAAAATTTAAAAGAACAAAAAAAAATTGTGAATTGCCCTTGTCCTTTCTCAATTCAATTTCTTCTTATTTCGAGTTGTTTGTTTATGTTGTTTGTGTTTCTTGTTCTAAGGCTATTATTTTTCTAGCTTCAATTGTTTGTTTATGTTGGTTGTGTTTCTTGTTCAACGCTATTATTTTTCTAGCTTCAATTGATTAAGAAAAAGATGTCAAAAAAAAAAAAAAGAAAAATAAATAAAACCAAAGAAAAAAAAAAAGCAAAAGAAAGAGTAAAAGAAGGAAAAGAGCTAGAAATTGCGAATTGGTCATATTGACAAATTTGGATTTTGTCTAATCTTCAAATTTTCACTCTTTTAAGTTCAGTTCAAATCTTTGCAAGTTTTAAATTATTTTCCTCTTCTAAATTGCGAATTGGTTTCTAATTTTATTATCGTTGATTTTACTTCTTATCGTTTTAATTTTAATTATCTTCTTTGTTCAATATAGAATAGAAATTCAACTAAATTATTAAAAATTTATTAAAAAGATTCAAATAAAAACAGGATTGATTAAAAAATGAAAAAATAAAAAAAATAAAAAAGAAACAATAACTAATGGCGAGACAAGAGAAGAATAAATGATCATAGTAACAAAGATGTTAAAATAACCTTATTCAGATAATGAAAATTTGCGTATTATGTTATTTTTATTTGAATTGAGATTGCCATTTTTTCTTTGATTTTGGTTATCGTATTAAAAGTGGGTTTAGGAGGAAATGACCCATTTTATTTCTGGAGAGATTTTTTAATTTCCATTTCACCTAGATATTGATTTTAGATGTTGTACTAAAAAGGTCATGGCTTGAACCGAAACAAAAGCATAAGATATAAGAAAAAAGATCACAAATTGACGAACATTAGAAGATGAAGAAGAAGAAGCTGAATTCGGCGCGTTTTTGCTCTGTAACGGCCTATCGACTCCGAGTCTGACCCACAAAATTCAAACAACCAACGCATTTCCTACGCCCGCGGTGATTATTGCATAATCTATCATCCACCTTTAAGACGCGGAGCATAAAGGACTGAAGACTATTGACTACAACCTTCACTATCGCCGACTGTGATAGGGACTGCTAGAAGAACAAGACAATACAGAAACCACATAAGCCTCAGGAATTTCTATTTCCTGGAAAATTTCTGTCAAACGGAGGTTCCATTGGTTAATTGTTTTGCTCGGTTCTCTCTCTCTCTCTCTCTCCATATTTTTCCTGTTTGGAAGCTGAGAAAATGAAGTTTCCGTCAATGTTTAGAAGTTGATTAATTGTTTGTAATGTGTCTATAGCTTCAATGTTTTTCGTAGTGTAATTTCACTAGGAATTGAAGAATACCCATCTTTTATTGCCACTTTTTTTTTAAATTGTTTTTCTAATCTAATTTTCTGAAACTGAACTGGAATATAAGTTCATTCTTGGAATGTTGAATTACTGGTTTCTGTGAATGCCTTGGATTCGAGTCTAATACCTTTTGTGGTTTGATTTCGTTTGATCAATGAGAGTTTGGGGTCTTTATCTATGAATTTTCCTTGGTATTTACATGGCAAAGGATGTTGTTATCAGTGCATGAATTGTACCAGTGTCTGAGGTACTTTCCCAGATTGCCCTCTCTATGTTTGACACTGTACATGCAGCCAAAGAAGTCCTCATTCAGAAGGACAATTTCAACAAGTTCTCAACTCACTTGGAGAAGACTGCATGCGTCTTGAAAGAGTTGTCAAGGTTAAACATAGAGTATTCTGAGACCTTAAAACCTGCCACAGAGATTCTGAGTCAAGAGGCGAAAATTGCTAAGCTGTTGGTGCTCCAGTAATAAGGTCTATCTCTTTCTGAATTGCCGGAGAATTGTGAAGCGTTTACAGGACTGCACAAAAGAGCTTAGTCGGGCTCTAAGCCACATTCCTCTAGCCTCATTAGATGTGTCCTTGGGTATCAGTGATAAAATTAGTAAGTTATGCAAGAATATGCTGGATGATGAATATCGGACAGCACTAGGGGAGCAAGAAATTTTGGAAAAGATTGAGTTTGCAACACAGGAAGGCAATGCTGGCCGATCTCATGCAAATGATTTGTTGTTTTCTGTTGCTGTGGCTGTTGGGATCCCTAGTGAGCAGTTAGATTTAAAGAAGGAATTTGTTGAATTCAAGAATGACATAGAAGATGCAAAACTAAGAAAAGACATGGCAGAAGCTATACAGATGGAGCAGATCATTGCGTTACTTGAAAATGCAAGTGCACCTACATCTCATGAGGAGAGCGAGAAGAAGTGCTTTAGTGAACGGAATTCTCTGAGCCAGCAGCCATTACAACCTCTGCAATCATTTTTTTGTCCTATTACTCACGATATAATGGTTGATCCAGTGGAAACTTGTTCTCACCAAACATTTGAGAGAACTGCAATAGAGAAGTGGTTTGCAGAAGGCCACAACAGCTGCCCTTTGACTCATACTTCACTAGATACTTTGCTTTTATGGCCTAATATACCACTTCGAAAATTAATTGAAGAATGGAGGGAAAGAAACAATTTGATTACTGTTATTTCTATCAAGCCTAAACTCCTATCTAATGAAGAACAAGAAGTACTTCAATCCCTGGACGAGCTGCAGGGTCTGCTGGTTGAAAAAGAGATGCACCGAGCATGGGTGACAATGGAGGACTATATACCAGTTCTTATTGGGCTTCTTGCTGCTAAAAATAGCGAAATAAGAACCCGTACTCTGGCCATCCTTTGTATCCTTGCAAAGGATAGTGGAGACAACAAGGTATCTTTATAGTCAATTATTTTGCATATTGAGGATGGGTATACATACTATCCTACATGCTATGTTGCAACAACTCGGATAATACAAAGAATGAACTAGATCAACCATTGGATTATACTTTTATGGCTATAACTATGTACATAACTTGCCAAGTAGTATAGGCAGCCAATAGTTTAAGTTCTTATTTCCTCTTGCATTTCACCATTCCCTTCAAAATAACTTTTTTAACAAACAATTGTTGTTTTTGTCTGTTAGGAAGAAGATAAATGGTTCATCCGCTTAAATTTACTACTTTTGGCAGGAAGCAATTGCTAAAATTGATCATGCACTTGAATTGATTGTTCGTTCACTTGCCCGCCATATTAGCATAGTTGACATATTATTTATTTATTTTCATAACTGTATATATCTTTGTAATTATGGTGTATATATTTCTGTAGCAGATTTTTAGGGATATATAGCAGATTCTTAGAGATATATAGCAGATGTTTAGGGATATATTGTAATTATGGTATATCTAAAAATATATTGTAATTATGGTATATATATTTTTGTAGCAAATTTTTAGGGATATTATAGCAGATTCTTA
>CATIWR010073498.1:0-17661 GCA_949677035.1 Omphalea diandra | reverse complement strand
TTGTAAAACTACTATGAGCACCAACATCAACCTAAGCATGGATGAACAATGTAAGATTTTGGACCAAAAAGCTATATAGAGGCATGATTAGTAGTATACTCTATCACACTGCCTTTAAACCTGATATTATGTTTAGTGTTTGCTTATGTGTTAGATATCAATCTAATCCTAAAGAGTCTCACTTACATGCTATAAAATACATACTTAAGTATCTTGTTAGTATCCCTAACATAGGAATTTGACATTTTAAGAGTTCTTCATTTGAACTAAATGCATTTTCCAATGATGATTTTGCTGGGTGTACCTTAGATAGAAAGAGCTATTTAGGCACATGTCAATTACTTGGTTAATGCCTAGTGTCTTAGAGTAGCAAAAAGCAAAACTCAATTGCTTTATCAACTGTTGAAGCTGAGGATGTCACAACTAGTCTATTGTGCCCAGATGTTATGGATGAAATAATAACTTCTTGATTACAATGTTATAAAACAAGTTACTATTAAGTGTGATAACACTGGTGCTATAAACTTGTCTAGAAATCCCATTCATCATTATAGAAGCAAGCATATAGACATTAGACATCACTTTCTTAGGGATCATGCTAGTAATAGCAATATTGTTTTGAAATTTGTTGATGCAAACCATTAATTGGCAAATATTTTCATTAAACCTATTTGTGATGAAATGATGCAATTCATCAAAGGAAAACTTGGTATGATTGATGGAAATACCTTAGATTATCTTGAAACAGGTTCAATCTACTTCTCAATCATTTATTATCTTTATTGTATGTAATGATATTTGATCCCTATTGAAGTCTTTAGATTCAATAACTAAAGATTTTAATTGTGTATGTTGCTAATTAAATTGTCCAAATGTTAGTTGAATTCATGATATTTTCATTGAATTTGATTAGTAACATTTATCAACTGAGCTTTCAAAAAGGTTATGACTTCGAAAAATCTATTTTAAACTAAATTTTAATTGAGAAACATGGCCAATGGCCATTGCAAATCTCACAATGGCAATTAAACTGCATGTGGGATTTTTATTTTTACTTCTATTGGTCACAAAGATCGTTGATTATCCCTAATGACCGTTGTCAACACTTTAATGGCCATTGTGAATTAGTCACCATCGTTGCTAAAAAACATTTGCTAGAGTAAGTTAATGGTTATGTCTAACAATTATTGCCTAACTCGCAACAATCGTTGAACATTCCTAATGGTCATATTGCATTTAAAAAAAATTTGGAACCCATTGAACTTGTATTTAAACCTTTTAAACCCTAAAATCAATTTTACTTTTTACTTTCACCCTGCTTTCTCTCAATCTCTCTCTCAAATTCTACTGCAATTTTCTGCATTTTTCTTGCATCAATCCCTTAAATCACTCATGGCACCTAAAATTGATTCCACTAAGAGATATAAGCAACCTACTAGAAAGAACTCTCAACCCTCTTACACTATCTAAAGATTTGAAATTGAAGAAAATCTAGCATTAATGTTGGCTCAATGGAAGAAAAGAATAGCAGAGACATCAAACATAGATTCATTGCAGAAGAAGAAAACCAAGGCAACTTATGATTCAAAGGGAAGGGAAAGGCAACTGAAATAGAGCATGCCTCCAAACCTAGCTTTAAGCCTTCAACTGATCCTCTAACCCAAAAATTTCACCTCAAGGGTGAAAAAGAAGAACAATTGGCTCAAAAATTGCTAAAGAGATAGTTAGACAGTAGAAAGTTTTTGGAAATGATCTTTGAAGGTATGGCTCGACAAAACAGGTTGAAGAGTTATTAATAGACATTGGATGGGAACTATTTTGTCATAACAGGGAACCCTCACATGTGAAACTCACAGTGGAATTCCTCACTACTTTAGAATTGTTAGGGAATGACTATGATGTATATGTTGAGGCTGACATAATCAAGTTCAGGGTTTTATAAAGAAATAAAAGATTAGGCCAAAAGACTTGGCTAGGTGTTTTGATACTACCTCTTCTGGTTTGATAAAGCCTATTCCTACCTTCAAAGTGGATGTCAACCAGTTTTGGAAGTCCATAACTGATGGAATAAACAACAATGTCAACAATAACAAGACTTTAAAGATCAAGAGTCAAGCTTTAAGGATTTCCCATAGGTTCATAACATATAACATAAATGGAAGGGGTCAATCAAATAACAACTGCACCATGATAGACCTATTCTACCTTTAGTACATGAAGAATAAGCAAAACGTGAACACACCTTGCTACTGATGCAGAAAATTGTTGGGCAAGTAGACAAGTCCAATGCATTTATGTAGGCTCATTACATCATAAAGATTACAAAGTTAATGAAGGCTACCCCTCCTACTGAGACAAAGCTCATGGATTATGACTTGGTGTTAGAGAAACTACCTGACAAGGAGTCCATTGAAGAGAAAATGCTACTAAGCATATGGATTCTACAAAGGGTAGACACTGGACTAATAAGGAAGGTGCTTGAGGAAAGTTCCTTAAGAAGAAGAGGTTGATGAAGAAACTAAAGAAGTTATCAAGGCAGGGATTACAACAGTAGAAGGAATTGAAACCAATATACCTGTTCCAATTACTCTATGTCTCTCCCCTTTTAAGTAGAAGGTGCTAGAGCAGTTGGAACCTTTACTAATGCTGTTAAAAAGGTTGAATCCTCTACCACTGCTCTCGATCAGAGGGTACATCAACTCCAAGGTGAGATAAAGGATATTAATTGAACCTTGGACTAGATTGTAGAAGGTTTTGATAGCCCTAGTATCTATAAGCAACAAGAGACACAAAAAGATCTTTCCAGGCAATAAGATCCTCTATAAGAGTCTAAGGAGCTAGCACAGCCTAAGAACCAAAAGTATCCCATAGAGCCAAAATCACCCACAAAACCTCAAGATCAAACCCATTCCTCTCCTTCCAAAACCACTCTTTTTCATAAGTCTTTTACATGATTATTTTATTTATTTATTTATTTTTAAAAAATTAGCTGATGATTAGACAACATCTCTTTTGCAATGTAATGTTAAATGTTGTCTATTATAAAGTAAACTATTGCAATGAATATATGGTTCATTTTTGCTTTTTTACTTGATCTTTTACTACTTTTTTTACTTATTTTTTATAATGACGAAGGGGGAGAAATAAAAAATGAGAAATAAAATGGGACATATAATAACAACATATCATAAAAGAGATCAAAATGTTAAATCTTGCTAAGGATGATCTCTTAACAAAGGATAACATGTTTACTCAATGCATGACTCTAATAGATTAAAGAGGAGTTAAGATTTGATTCTTAATATTCTTGTTACTTTTGTTATAATATTTGTTATCATAAAAAAGGGGGAGAATGTTGAACCTTAAGGTTCCAAATCTTGTTTTGATGATTACAAACAAGTCAAAAAGCTAATCTTTGTCCAAGTTATTTATGTTAGAACTTATAGGTGCACCAACTTTTTAGACTATGTTGATTAGAGAAAATCATGTTGAAAACTCAAAGTATTAGAAAGTGAAGATCAAGGCAAACTCAGCTTAATAAACCAATGGGTGTTGCATTTTCATAATTAGAATTGATAGTGCTCCATAATAGGCATTGCACTTCACAATAGGTATTAGACATATTCTAATAGATTAATCAAAACACTTTAGAACTCGAAAAAGGTGTTGGTCCTATACTGTCATTAATAAAGCTCTATAGTTCATGCTAAAGGCTCTAGACACCCTAATGAGGCATTCTCATTATTTCAATAGGCATTGACCACGTTCAATGGGCATCGGAAGATCTCTAATAAACATTGGAATGATACTCTAGTTTGAGCTACAAACTTTGAACCCTCAATGAGAGACTCTCATATATCAATAGGGGTTGAAGGTGCTACCAATGAGCATTGCAAATCTTCTAATAGCCATCGAAGGACTTGAGTAGATCTTGAAAAACAAAGCATCAAGTCCTTACTTTCTAGGAACCAAAAACAGACATTGATCCTCCTTTACCAGGTATTGAAGTTTAAAAAATAATAACCATTATTTTATCCAACAATGATTGAAGAAAAAGTGAAATAAGCTAATGCAAAAGTCAAAAGAGGAGCCTTAAGTTCTCTCTAATAGCTAGTCCCAACAAGTATTTCATTAGAGTCAACGATTGTTGAAGGTGTATTTTGTTTGACAACCATCTATTTGCATGAAACCAATGATGATTGTTGTCTTAGCAATGGGTGTGGGGATGTCTCAATGGGCATTACTTGATCTTAGATGAAATGAGAAGTGAAAGCTTTCTCTCTAACAGCTAGTTCTTCATTCATGGTATAAAAAGACTTGCTCTTAACATAAATAAATAGAGAACTATTCCATCAAGCGAGTATTCTATTGTGAAAGATTTTCTCAATAAAAAAGGTGAATAAAGAGTGATCTAGTAATCAAAAGAAGTTGATTATTCAAAGCTTGCATAAGTTATCCTCAAAATATAGTTTGAAGGATAAGTTTTTTAGAAATTCTCTTCATATTCTCAACTTCATCAAGCATACTTTGTGAGAAGTACTTTTAGTATCATTATTCTTGAGTGATAGAGTTTTTCCTCTTTCTTAAATTGTTGCATTGAGTTTGAGGAAACCTTAGGTTAGGAACCTTAAAAAAATTAGATGTTGTTAAAGGTTTCAGATAGTACCAGGAAACTACTTTGGGTTAAGGTTAGTAATGTTTATGAACTAATTATAAGAGGTTGATAGAGCCTAAAAATCTATCACTTCTAAATGGTTGGTAAGTGCTAATAATCTTACTTATGTATAGGTTGTTGATAGCACGTTGAGGTATCAAGATAGTGAAGGCTCAGATGGAAATACTAGAGGAGATGATATAGGCAAGTTATGCCAAATGTTTATAAATCTTGTGTTTTGATTTCTTATCTTTTTCACACTTAGTTTTAATTTTAATTACTTGCTATTGCCCTATAAGAGGAGCACCAAAGGACAACACAAGAAAAGTTATTACAAGAAGAGCTCTTACCTGAAGCAACAGCGGGATCCCAGTCAAAGAATTACTAACACCGAGGGCCACTTTATTGAATCCTACAATGGTCTCACCTAAGATCATCGGCATGGGGGCCCTTCCTAACTTAACTCTCTCTAATAATGGCAAGATCTGTAGGTCCATCTGTCCATCCTATTTTTGTAACAAATACTCACCCATAAGGATGTCTATGGCAATATAGGCTCAAGCTACCCGAGCATGACTTCTAGAAGGGAAAATAGTGATGAAAGGGGCCATGAGAATCTTCTCATCACCCAATGTATACCTGGGTATCTCCTCATATTGTATGTCAAATAGCTCCATCATCTTTTAAACATGTGGATAATCTAGTTGAGGCGGTGAGATTTGGTTTGCAGCTATGACATGACAATTGAGGATGGCACCAAATTGCTTTAGTAGGTGGCAGATTTCTATATCCCTGAAATGGAAGGTATGGGTTGTGGAATCCTATAAATTACAAGCTACCTGCAAAAAGTGAGTGTCGAGGCAGACAAAAGAGAGGTAACAAAGAGCTAAAAGGCCTACCTACGGTAGATTAGACCCAATCTCAGATGAAAGAGACCTTAGAAAGGTTGTTGCCATGGTTTGGGAGCTAAGGTTAGTAAGCAAGAAGAATAAATGGAAAATAGGTATTTATAAAAAAAGACTAGACTTACAAAGTTGTACAATCTCTGATAAGGACTATACAACCATTAACTAGGTTTGTACAACCTTTTAGCTAGGTTATACATACCTTAGGCTAGGGCTGTACAACCCTCAGTTCTTGGAAAGGGTCCACCAACCTCTCTTTTAAAAAGCACATAAATGAAAGGGATGATAACACACATTCATGAGCTAAAATTTGGTATCTATATTTAAAAAGGGAAATGTCAAAAGTTTGATTAAAAAAAAGGAGACATTGTTGCCTCGGCTTACCCTAAGAGCTCTAAACAAGCATCCAAAGATTAGGGCTTTCAAATTGCTTGATAAATAATACAACTGTGCAAATATACAGTACTCGAATGAAAACAAGAAAAAAAAAACATCTTAATAGCTAATGGGAAGAAATTGAAAAAGCGGGGGAGGGGGGGGGGTCTCCACAACTCAACTACTTCCACTTTTGGAAGGAGTCACCTTAGAATCCTTTGCCTTGTTGTCCATTGCCACGTACTCATGCTCCACAACTGCCTAATCTAAGGCCTTATTCTCTACGTCCACCTCCGTTAGACATTGGTCCTTCTCTCTAATCTCACAGTTCGGGCATTGGATCATTTCCTACAAGAAACACGACAGTTAGGATGTGTAGGACATAAAACACATAAAACATAAATCGTAAACATGCATTGTATTATTTTCTCTTACTAATCAGCATAGAGCGTGTTGGCAGCATCATGGCCCTATTCAGGGTAGCGATTAGGTTGATCATGGCCTTAGCCTAGACATAAGGGATCTAAGAGAAGGAAAAGAAAAAGAAGAAATATGTCAGCAATAAAGCTTACATCATAACATAACGAGGCAAAGGAGAAAATGCATGCATAGGTTGTCTCATCCAGCTTAAACATATAGGTAGACTGCGTGATTGACAATGACATCGTGGAGCTAGTCAATGAAGTCATGAAAGACTCCATAAGACTATCTAGCATGAAAGCCAAGTCACCTATCATCATGGGCTCCATGCCACCTAAAGCTGATCCACGAGCCGTTTGTGGCCTCAAGTAGCAATAACATTAGATGCAGAGGCAAAGGTAGCAAATCATCGTGCAACCTATATAGTGGTGCTCTAACTCCCATGCTACATGACGATCCCTTTGTCCAGTGTGTGTCAAGGGAATGCCCGAATAACCATCTATGACAAAGAAAGACTCCCCACAAGTGCTCCAACCATCCAAGATCTATATGAAGTACTGACAGAAGATAACTGTTCCCCTAGCATGTAGCAGAGTGCTGTAGTAAGATTTATGCCCTCAAGGTCCCTCACTTAGAACAGGCTCATAGGCAGGTACTGTGGGACAAATCGCTCATCTAAACCCTTGCGCCAATGGAAGATGCACTCTTTGAGGTGCCACTCCTAAATGGAGGGCCTCGCTATCAGATGATGACCATAAGAGATGGCCTTCAGCACCTCCAGGACCTTTCCAATTGAGACAAAACTACAATTAAGATGAAAAACCACTATGAGTATAAAACTAAGTAATGAAAGACCAATAATCATAACTCACATAATTTTCTCTATGCAGGAAAAAGTACCTGGTCTAAAGTAATCGTGTTCATATGAGCATGCCTAGCAACGACAAAGGAGTCTACATAAAACTTGACACTCCACCTCGAGAAATGAGGGTAGCCACGATCTACTTCGTCTTCAAGGTCTAGCCCCTTTAATAGTCCTATCTCAATGCCTCATGTCTATTAACAAACCTAGCATAAGTCTTAAGCTATTAAATAGAACTTAAGTACAAAAAGAATCAAAAGGTACATATAATAAGAACCCTCCAAGTACCACAAATAAAACCTTTGCCCTGGGAACACTGATAAAGATATCTATAAAGGTATGTCAGCACTGTAGACCCCTAATAAAAAAAGTGCAGTAGGTTCAGATCCTTCAGCTTTGACACTAAGCAATGCTTAGCCACATCAAAGGCATTCAATAATAAGACCCTCGATAGCGTGTAAAGTAAGAAATAGCGAGCGTGCTAGTTAACCACCTCATCAAAGCTGTCGTCGATAACTTGGGGAGCACCTATTTGTATATTACATCTTGCAATAATATTGCTCCTCTTGAGCATGGGAATATAATCTAAGACCCTCAAAAGGTAGTCTTTGTGAAGCACTAACTCATGTACCCTATAATCCATGGGTAAGGGAATGCTTGTGAATCATAATTTGGTCAGGAATGTGAAGTCCTCAGGCGTAATCATCATCTTGCCAACTAGGGGAAGATCAAAGGTATGGGTTGTGCTCATCCACTGCTCTATCAATGGTGTGTCATTGTCGAATTGACCTTCGGCGTCTTGTCTGGTAGCATTTGTAGCAAGATCCAGACTTCTATACCTTCAAGATGGGCCACTACTCGAGGGTGCAATGTCTAACCCCACATCCCTTCTGGAAGGCAACAATCCCTTACAAGAAAAAGGAAATGAAAAAAAAAAGGGATGAACAATTGACAATACCTATATGTTTATATTTCAACATAGTTATCGAGGTCAGAGAATGAAAAATCAGAAAGGTTCAGATTCAAAGCCAAAGAAATGAAAAGTCCTAATCATTATGGTTTTTGGCCCTTGAACAACAAGAATAGGGGTGGAATGGGTGGAAAATTTTAAAATTGGAGGGAGGTATTGAAAGATGAAAATAGAAGAAGTAGGAGAAGAGTTGAGACACTAAATTTTATAATGATTTGGGTGTTAACAAACCCTATGTCCACTCCCCAATTCTTTATAATTGGGTATTCTACTAAAACTAAATGGTGTTTTCTAGCTCATACTAAACTTTTAAACTTTGTATTTTATGGCTCACACACAACTTTACAACTTGTGTTTCAAAGATCACACAAAAACCTCTTAATTGTTTTCCCTTGCACTTAACCTATATAAGAGTTTTACAACTAAGCTAACTCTCAAGCCAAATAACAATGGTGTTTAATGCTCACACCTAACAATACCAACTCACATGCAAGAATTAAACATTGCAAAACAAAATCATAAGAGTTTGGCTATATTCAATGCTATTCTCTTTCATTCATGTCTGTTTGGTAGAGTATTTATAGGTGACAATCACCAAAGAGACGTTACAAATAAAATTATGTTTACATCTTTAAGTTGTGCTAGGCAGATCATGTATTAAATATCAATTAGATTGAATTCACGATTGTGACTAGACAGTCATGGTTGTGATTTCTCTTCTTACACTAAAATTGTTGAAATCGCGATAGAAAACACTTTTTATATCTAATGACTAGTCCATATGGCATTCTACCATTGGTCTTTCAAGAAAAATAACCGTTATGTTTTTCTAGCCAGACAAAAGCGGTCACGATTTATTTTCTTTTTAGACGAGCTGACCACCGCAAATCCTTCTGTTTAATAAGGAGATGTTGCTCTATTAATTTGCAGTCTCTACTAGTATTTCACCTTCATGAATTTTGATATACGAATGGCTCTTTGGGACATTTGGCATGCTTGAGTTGAGGACTTGATTGTGTCCAAGTAATTGGAAAAGTCATGGTTGTGAACATGGATGTGACTCTCATCATAAATTCTTTTATTTCACCTTCATTAACTTCTTAGCAAAATTACGGTTGTGATTTGCTCTGTAAATTCATGTAACCCAATTTCATCCATTCCTTTTGCAAGACAAAAATGAATCAGAGGTTCTTAACTACAAATAAGGATGCCTTTTATATTGCTTGAGATTTGGACTCCCATTCAACTTCCAATGTACACCTATCTTAAAAACTGCAAAATCATCACTTAAAATTGATGTTAGAACGTAACAATATATATTGTTGAGATGAAAAGAGAGTTTTGACTAACCTAGTCCAACAATCTCTCAGTTTTTTATTTTAGCAACTTAGATTGATTTTGTAAAGGATAAAGAATGCATAGTGTGAAGCTAAGATGGTTGACAATGCTTAACAAATTAAGCTTGTTAAGATACCAATTTAACCTAGAAATGTAATTGAACTAATTGAAATTGCTCCCCCTCAATTTATACTCCCCCTTAATTATAACATGCAAATTAATTATTTCTCTCCTCCTTTGTCAAGATCAATAAGAGAGAATAAGATAATTATAGGGATAAGTATAAAGAGATGTAAATAAAGAATAAACATTTATCAAGAATAAATTTAAATAGAACAAAAGCTTCAAATTTTATTAATATCCAAACAAAACACAAACTAAATTTAAACATAAAATAGATTAAAAAAAAAATGTAGGATCACAAACTTAGGCCAAAAGACAAAAAGAACAAAAACATAAAAAGAATTACAAGCCTAAGTAAGAAAAACTAGATAAGTGGAGAGATGTCATCATCATCAAAATCTCTAATTTCTTCATTTCCTCCTTCACCTTATGCTTTATCTCCTTGTTTCACTCCTTTGTCTTTCTCTTCCTCTAGAGTATCCTCCCATTCTTCAAAGACTGAGAGATGGCAAGGTGTTGCACCCACCTTCTTTTAAAGGTCCACTAGGTCACTATGGAGGTGGAAAAAAGGAGAACTCTCCTTTTAATCATGTGCATCACCTTGTCCAACTTCTTATTAATGGAAGAGAGAGAGAAATGAAAGAAAGATGAAGGGAAAAGTGAAATAGAAGAGTGTCAAGATAGTTTAAATAGGCATAACAAAGATGAAAAATGTTAATAAAATGGTAAAAAATGCATTAAATGAAGGGTTGGCACTGACTAATAGTTAAATCAATTAATGCTTGAGAGTTATCAAAATTCGTAGTCATTATTAACAATCACAATTGTTAATTACAAATTCTATGAGTAACAAATAAGATTTCCTTAAAAAATGAAGGAGCCAGCAGTCAAAGAATTTGAATTTTGAAAGAATTTGAATTTTGAAAGAATTTGAATTTTGAAAAAATTCGCAGTGGTGATCTAAAGTCACAGTAGCAAATTAAGAGTTTGAAAAAAAATTGATGAGTGCTTATAAGTAGCGTCACAAATTGATAATAGTGATCACAAATTACAAGGCAAAAAGAAAAATAAAGAAACAATAAGAATTGGCCTTTCTAGTTGTGATCAACAAAATGTAGTGATGATCAATTCAAGCAAATTCACATAGAAAGCATAATTGCATAAAGAATTAAAGCATCCAAGTAATCAACATATATAATTATCAAATATATCATTCAATCAATCAAATTGACAAACACAATGAAGAAAATAACGTGAGATCAATTTTCCCCCTAAGGAGCTTCCATCAAGCATCCCTATTCCCCCTTAATGAAGTTCATCCTTTCCTCATTGAGGGGTATAGTGAAAATGCCCACAAGTTGATGATTGGTGTTAATAAAATCTAACACCACATTACCATTTTGGACATGATGTTTAAAAGAATGATGTTGAATATCAATGTGCTTGCTCCTATAATGTTGGATGGGATTATTGCACTTGTGTTGTCACATTTGATGGGAATGTGATCAACATCTTTGCCATAGTCCTTGAGTTATTGTTTCATCTAAAGATCTTAGGTGTAATAAAAACCCGTCGCCACGTATTTCACTTCGACGGTGGATAAGACAATCGAAACTTACTTTTTACTAAACCAAGAAACTAAATATTCTCCTATAAATTGAAAAGTTCCAAAAGCGTTCTTTCTATCTAATAAATAACCTGCATAATCCACATCTGAATACCTAAAAAGGCTAAATGATGAATTCCTAGGATACCATAATCTTAAATGCAATGTGCCATGTAAATACTTAAGAATCCTTTTGATAACATTTAAATGAGATTCCTTAGGAGAAGATTGAAACTTAGCACACATACATACACTAAACATGATGTTAGGTCTAGAAGCAGTGAGATAGAGGAGAAAACCAATCATACCTATATACCTCTTTCATCAATTGGCTTACCCAATTCATTTTTGTCTAGTTTAATGGTTGCACTCATTGGTGTCTTTGCTACTTTGCATCCATCTATACCAAATCTCTTGAGTAGATCCTTTATGTACTTAGCTTGATAGATGAAAATGCCCTCTTTGGATTGCTTGATTTAAAGACCAAGGAAAAACTTAAGCTCTCCCATCATGTTCATCTCAAATTCCCTAGTCATACACTTAGCAAATTCTTCCTAAAGAGATTCAGTAGTAGCACCAATATAATATCATCAACATATATTTGTACAATTAGTGTATCTAAATTGTACTTTTGATAAATAAAGTTGTATTAACCTTGCCTTTTTCAAAATCATTTTATAAAAGAAATGAACTAAGCCTTTCATAGCCAGCTCTTAGAGCTGTTTTCAAACCATACAAGGCTTTAGTTAATTTGAAAACATGATTTGGAGAAGTATGAGATTCAAAACCTAGAGGTTATTCAATATAAACTTCCTCCTTAATAAAACCACTCAAAGATGCACACTTCACATCCATTTGAAAAAGTTTAAAATTCTTATGACATGCAAATGCTAAAAGAATCCTAATGGCCTCTAATCTTGCTATGGGTGCAAAGATTTCATCATAATCAATGCATTCCTCTTAGTTGTAACCCTTTGTAACTAATCTAGCTTTATTCCTTGTAATGAACCCTTACTCATCTAACTTATTCCTAAACACCTATTTGCAATCTACAACAAGGTGTTCCTTAGGTCTAAGAACAAGTTCTCAAACTTTATTTCTCTCAAATTAATTGAGTTCCTTTTGCATATCAATTACCCAAGTTTCATCATCAAGAGCCTTATTAATTGATTTTGGGTCAAATTGAGAAACAATGCAAGATTATTATTTAATGCATGAAGTCGAGATCTAGTACTTAGTACTTTAGATGTCTCACCGATAATTAAATCCTTTGGGTGATATTTGGAGAATCTCCAATCCTTGGGAAGATATTGAGCTGGGTTTTTTTACTTGTTATGCCTAAAATTCCTCAACTTCTTTATGATGACTTGCTATCTTCAGGATCAATCACCAATTCTTTTGGAGTTGAATTAAGCTCTAATTGCTTAAAGTCACTTGTAAGATTATCAATAAAAGAATCTTTCCTAAGATCAAGTTTACTAGATTCATCAAACATAATGTTCATTAACTCTTCAACAACGATGGTACTTTTGCTGAATACCTTATGGGCTTTACTATAGGTGGAATAGCCCAGAAAAATACCTTCATTTGTCTTAGAAGCAAATCTTCCAAGGTTTTCTTTGGTATTTAGAATGTAGCATTTTCATCCAAAGACTTTAGGGTGTGAAATCTTAGGTTCTCTACCATTCTAAAGCTCATAAGAAGTTTTGTTGAGAATGGGTCTTTTGAAAAAATGATTAGCAATATAGTAAGAAGTATTGATGGCTTTGACCTAAAACCAATTAGGCAAAAAATACCCATTGAGCATAGTTCTAGCCATCTATACTAAAGACCTATTTTTTCTTTCTACAACACCATTTTATTGTGGTATCCTAGGAGTAGAAAAATTATGAGAAATGTCATTCTCTAAGCAATAAGTTTCAAAAGATTAATTTTGAAATTCCTTTTTGTGGTCACTTTTTATAAAAGAAATGAAGTAAAATTTTCATTTTGAACTCTTTTTGCAGAACTTTTAAAAGCATTAAAAGTGTCATTTTTCTAAGCTAGAAAGGATACCCAAGTAAACCTAAAGTAATCATCAACTAGGACAAATGCATAATGTTTTCCACCTAGACTAGCATTCCTAGTAGGTCTAATTAAGTCCATATGGATGAGTTGAAGAGGCCTCGAGGTACTTATAATATTTTTTTGAAGGAAGTTTGATGTTGCTTCCCTATTTGGCAAGGTTCATATTGTCCTTTAAGCATTTTATCTTAGGAAGACCTTCCATTACTTTTCCTTTAGATAGGCTTTGTAAGAGCTCCATGCTAGCATGACTAAGTCTTCTATGCCAAAGCCAAGCTTCATTGCTAAAAGACACTAGACATTTGAAGGATTAGTTAGCCAAATTGTCTGAGTCAATTAAGTAGGTATTGCCTCTCTTTTCACCCTTAAAGATTACCTTCTTATCTAATAAAGTGGCAACCTAGCATTCTCTAGGGTCAAAGGTGACTTTATTGCCTTTGATAAATAATTAACTTACACTTAACAAATTATGTTGTAAATCTTCTACTAAAAGAACATTGTCAACAAGTGAACAACCATTCTTACCACTGTGCTAATGCTAATTACCTTACCCTTGGCATTATTTTCGAAAGTGACATTGCCACCTTCCTTCTCTTTTATGACTATGAATAACTTTTTGTTTCCTGTCATGTGCCTTAAGCACCCATTATCCACATGCCAATTATTGTCTTCATTAGTGGATGCCATGCATTCCTACATAAAAAAAAATCACTTTTGTTTAAGTACCCAAACATACTTGGGTCCTTAAGGGTTAAGTCTTGAAGGGTCATTTAATTTGAGGTGAGCATTCCTAATATAGTAGAAAACATTTATGTGGCCAAACTTCATGCAATAGTGACATTAGAGCTGAGCCTTATAAGTATTTCTCCGATGCATAATGTTAGTATGAGTAAAGGGCCTTTCATACCATGGTGGTGACAGTGTAAGCATGTGTAAGAGTGATTGAGAGTAGAAAAGGATTTTTATGTGTTTGGGTGAGCATGTTTCTCAGTGTAGATGAATGCATGATTAGCCTTTTTAGGCTTAGACTTTGAGCCTTAAGGTGCCTTCCCTTTGCCCTTGGGCATAGGTGGCTTAGTGCTAAAAGAGCTCTTCTTTCCAATTACCTCAATACTAGAGGTTTGATGGGCTAATCCTCTAATATATATCATGAGAGGGGGTGTCGATGAAGAGGCTCCATTGAAGCTTAGACCATATCTTACCAGGGGAGGTCTTTGAGATACAATTAGTGTATCTAAAGCTTTATTCCCTTTGTGAAACTTATAAATATAATTTCTAAGCTCAATTACTTCTCCTTTTAAGGAATCATTTTTCATTCTTAAAGAATTTAAAGAAGAAGAAGTTCTTCATTTTAAGTTCTCAACTCACTTATAAGCTCATTTAATGAGTTAAACTCATTTTCCAGTTTTGAGCTTTTTTTTTTGTAAGTTTTCATTTGTGACTTATATTTGTCGCATCTCAAAGTAAGAGCTTTAAGGAGCTCATCATCTACATCATCATATGCATCATAATTATCATTAGAGTGAGGTGAAAAACTACCTCATTAGAAGAGCCCTCTTGTTTCATGAAATAGAGATTTGCCACTTCCTTATCTTCTTTCACATCACTAAAGCTATCATCCCAAATGGCTTTGAAGCTTTTCTTCTTTTCTTTGTCCCCTTTCTTTTTCAGCTTGGGGCAATCATATTTAATGTGACCTTGCTTGCCACACTCATAGAAAGTCACTTCATTCTTCTTTTCCTTGAGGTTAAGAGATACCTTCTTGAAGTTCCTTCTATCCTTCATTCTCCTTATCAGCTCTTTGGTCCTTCTAAAAAGCATGGCTAGCTCCTTCTATTCCTTTTCACTATCATCATTATCACTTGTGACAACTTCTATCACTTTTTGTTTGGCTAATGATTTAAGGGCCAGGGTATTCTTTTATGTTTTATCATTCTTGTCTCCCTGCTTTCTCATCTTTTTTATTTTTTCATCTTTTTTCAAGGCCAACTCATGAGTAAGAAGCTTACCTATAAAGAAATATATTGGCACTTTACCAATTTATGGATTTTGTTAGCCTTAGTGCACCAAGAAGGGGGGTTGAATTGGTGGCAAATTTAAACTTTTGATTTTAGAAGAAGCACACAAAAATGAAAGATTTAAAGAAAGCGTAGGAGAAGAATGAACATAAGAGTTTTATAGAGGTTTAGGTATTAACCAACTCTACATCCACTCCCCATTTCACCAATTAGGTATTTCACTTAATCTCTAGTGTTTTACAAGCTCACACTCAACTTAGTGTTTAGGCTCATACCAAATCTTACAAGTGTTTTCTAAGGCTCACACTCAACCTAGTGTTTTAGGCTCACACTAAACCTTACAAGTGTTTTCCAAGGCTAACACTCAACCTATACAAAATTTTTTTGAGGCTCACTCTCAACCTATACAAGTGTTTTAAAACTAAGCTAACTCTCAAACCTAAACAAGGTGTTTAAAGCTCACACCAAACTATTTACAAAGAAATAACAAATTAAAGTTGAGAAATAACTTAGCAAGCATTTTGGCACATATCAACTGTTCTTCACTTCCATTTACATCAGTTTGGTGGAGTATTTATAGCCCACGTCCACTAAAGAGATGTTACTCTAAAACTATAAATAAATCTCTAAGATGTGCTAGGCAGATTTAGCATTAAATGCTTATCACGCTGAAGTCGTAAGCACAAATTTCTAATTGCGGCTGAAAGTACCGTTTGTGTTTAACGGCTAGTCCATGTGGCAGCTTATCATTGGTCCATCAAGAAATATAGCCATTGCATTATAACTGCTAAAAAAAGTCACGGTTATGATTTTTCTTTGTATAGGGCACGACTCAGGACGCAGATTTTTCTATTTAAAGGAGAGTGTTCATTTTCATGAATCACAGTTGCTACCCACAATGTTGCTCTCGCAAATTTTGTTCTCTAACGAATACTAGGGACACTTGGCATGCTATCATTATGGACTTGGTTCCCTCTTCAATCACTTTGAAAGTTGCGGTCACTACTGAGGCATGACACAGATCGCAAATTTGTCTATGATACAACTAAGGCTCCTTCAGCTAATTTATGGCTGCAAATTCGTCCGTGAATTTCTCTGACCTAGCTTCATCCATTCCTATAACAGTGTCGCGATTGTGATTTAGGGGAAATTGACCGTAAATTTGGATGTTCTTCTAAAAGATGGAGATTTTAACTTCTAATGAAGATAACTCTTATAAACTATAAAAACAACACTTAAAATTGACATTAGAATGTTCAATCTATATTGTCAAGATCAAAAGAGCGCGTTGACTTAGGTTTGAATAACCTAGTCTAACAATCTCCCCCTTTTTGATTTTGACAATCTAGATTGAATATATAAAATATACAAAATCAATTATGTATGCTTCCTAAGAGAATGATTTTGAAGTAATTCAAATCTTAAGTATGAAATTGCTCCCCCTCAATCCATACTTCCCCTTAGTTACTCTAAGATGACCAATGTCTTAGCTTATGCAAATGTAGCTCAATTTTCTCTTCCCTTTCTATATGTTCCTTCTTGGTATATTCAATCAATTATCTCTCCCTCTTTGTTAAAATTAAAAAGAGAGGAATAAGAGGGAATAAGAGAGAGAATGGGGAATATGAGAAGGAATGACCACAAACTTATCAATTGTACTCAAATTATAATAGTAAACATAAGTAATTTTGCACAATTGATCACAATATGTCATATAAGAAAATAAATGGATGAAACATAAATGTAAAATAATTCAAACATTTAAAGATGCTTGAACACACATATATATCAAACAATAAAACTCCCCCTAAATGTATGCATAAATATATTAAGTTAAAAACATAAGGGATAAAAGATACATTACAAGTTTAGTATCAATGCCTTGATACCAAATAACCATTTGAAACTTTTATCCCTTCTTCATTAGCAATCTCCATTCACCTTTAGATTTTTCATTATAAGAATTTGGTGAAGGAGTCTCTATCCTACAATATCAAATAGTTTGCTTTGGTAACCAAACATACTTGGGTCCTTGGGGTTTAGTCTTGAAAGGGTCCTCCAATTTGAGGTGTGCCTTCCTAATATGGCAAAATACATTGATATGCCCATATCTCATGTAATAATGACATTGGAGCTTAGACTTGTGAGTCTTTCTCCTATGCACAACCATAGTATGAGTAGGGAGACTTCTCATACTTGGGTGGTGAGAGTGTATGCAAGTGCAAGAGTGATGAGAAGTAGGAGAGAATGGTTTATAAGAGTGAGCATGTTTTTTGTTATATATATAAGCATGATTTGCTCTTTGAGCCTTGGGGGTCTTTCCTTT